>BQNB010113135.1:0-22002 GCA_026074375.1 Tanacetum coccineum
ATCGATACATACATGTTTTGTATAAAAAATTACTAGGCCCGCATACATTCATTTTCGAAAGTGACATGGTTTCTGTAAAATCCTAATAACCAAATCTCAAAGTAGCAAGTTTTATAAAATTAAGACGTACCCATATAAAGAAAACTTATGAAATGTTAAAACTTTATATAATCTATGCATACCCACCTTGTCGAATAGATAGTTAACGATATTAATATTCTTCTATGTCATAACTCTCAATCTTTTATGTGTGGGATGAATAATATGTCAAACAATTCTCAGTTCCTTATTCCTGAAAGAACCCACACTCATCACAGCCACAAAGTACTTACTCCACAAAAGAACTTTTTTTATAGATTTGTTTGTTAACATCAGATCTTATTTATCTAGTACATAAAAATAATTGTTATATACATTAGATATAACGAATTAAACCAACTCACCGGAAACATCAAGACCACCAACACCACATCCGGCGACGACAATACACGACCGCCACTACTGGACAAATTGTAGATCAAGGTCTAAGGAGTCGGTCTAAATGATCAATTAAGATCAGGGTATTAATTGGAAAGGCCGGTTTTAGGTATGGTGGTGGTTGTTGGTTATTGGGGATAGGTTATAGGTGGAGGCTAGGGTTAGAGGGATAGATAATTATGTGGGAGAGAGAAGGAAATGTAAAAGAAAACTGATATGTGAGAAATTACGTGCATAAAAAAAGAGACGGTTTTAAATTCTTAATGAAAAAACAATTATTGAATTTCCTTTAATGCCCCTAACTCAATTATAAAAGTTTACATGACATTCCTTTTAGTTACACATAATTACACTAATGGCACAAGACATCTCGTCCCATCATTAAATGATCCAATGGTTTATATAGGGTTCTGTGAGTTCTGTATAAAAAACTGGTTCTGCAAAGAAAATGCCACTATATATATAGGGATATTTGAGATTGTATATATATTTAGGGCTATTTGAGATTATTTATAGATATAGGTAGGGGCGGCATAAAACCCTAGCAGACTCGAACCAAAGTTTGTAGATGGTATATTTGTAACAGAAGGTTGATTCTTGTGTAGTGGTATTAGTGGCTAGTTATATTTGTTGCTGTTATAATAAGTATTATGTTTTTATAGTATAGTATACACTTCAATGGTTATTATTAGAAGGATCAAGTGTGTAACAAACAAATTATGTGATTTTGTAAATGGCACAAACCCGAACCCGACTTGACTTGGCCCGACTTGGACTTGACCCGTTTAACCCGAATTCGACCAACCTGACCCGATTAACGCCCCTAGATATAGGGCTACATGATTGTTTGTATACTAAGAGTTGTTTGAGATTGTTTATTTAGACAAGTTATTGGTTGTTTTAGATTTATCTTATATACTCTTGTTTTCTTATGGGGCTATACAAGTTGATGCAGTCAAGTTTCAACCGTTGTGGTCTTTTAAACCCGTATTTGATTTAAGAAAGTCAATGCCTTTACAATACTTCGGGTGTTAAAGACTACTTGACGAGAGACTTTAGTTCTACCTGTAACATTTTCTCTGCGCCATTTATAGAAAAGTATGATATGTATTATTTAAATCGTTTAATTGCGTATGTGCATATATGGTCAATAATATTTTTTTAACTTTATCAGGGAAAACCATTGGGTGTTATTTGTTGTATGCCCTAAACAACGTATGTGCTACATCTTGGATTCACATCAGCCAAAGAATAAGAAAAGGACCAAGCGAACTCTTTGCTTACAAGCTGTTTGAATAAGTTTGTTGCAAATTACAAAGTTGTCCAGGTAAAATGTCTCACTATAATTAGATACATAAAAACAAATTTGTTTTTGTTATACAGCTTTTAACATGTATATATACTTGGTTTATTCAAATGTAGTGTAATCAACAAGTTGGTTTAAAGGAATGCGGATACTATGTACTCAAATTGATGCATGAATTTGTAACCGTTCATCAAGACCATTTTTCTAATATAGTAAGTACTATTACAATTAGCCAATATATTCTCTATCTTTTCTTCTAGAAATTTTGTTTTCTATTATAGATCCCTTGGCATGACAATCATGCGTTCTCTAAGAATCAGATTGAAGACACTATTGAAAAGTGGCATCAGTTATGTTCGATTTGATTAACATTATTAATAGGTGGTTGTTAGTTATGCCGTTGTTTTTTGTTTGAGGCATTTGCACGTTCAAGTATTTATGTTAAGATGATATGTACGAACTATCTTTTTGTAGAATGCATTTTGGAACGTACATTTAGTGCTAGAACTCGATCGTTATCATCTAAGTTAAATTCTGGAATATATTTATTGACGCTTATGGTTTATTAGTTGAATTTCTGGATATTTGGTAATTCATAGATCAAAAGTTGTTTGTGTACTCTTGAAAGTGTTTGTATTTGGATATTGCTGGAAAATAGGAATTGCACAAGATAATGTGTTTTTATATTGCTGGAAATAAAAAATTAAATTAAAAAATCATTTTTAAAAAAAGGTAATCCAGACCGGTTTATTAATAGAAATTCGATCCCATTATATAACCAAGACCAGTTATACACACTAAAACGGGTCTCAATATTGATATTCAGACCGGGTATATAGCTAGAAACTGGTCTTGATTGCGGTAAATGAGACCGGTTTAATAACCGGTCTCAATATCATTTTCACATGGAGAGCCCCTCACTTAGAGACCCCATGAAAAACCGATCTCGACGGATTCCACAACAGGTCTTGAAAGGACTTTTTGTAGTAGTGCTTGTATCATAGACTCAAGATTGATGACAACAGATTGAGAATTAATGGGTGTAGTTAGGAAGACTGATTAAGATAAGGAGAAGTAGATCGAATAAGCATAAAGTAGCAATCCCAAACACTCCTAAATAAGATAAGGAGAAGGAGAGTATAATAAGATATAAAGGTGATATTGTAATTTTGTTGTATGCTCATTTTTTTAATACTAAATTGCTAGTAGCTTATCCTAAAAAGGGTAAAAAGGTGTTTACGGTGTGTTCTCAAGTAAATTAAAAAAGTGAAAAGGAAAGGAACCTAGAGGAATTAAAAATACTTTGTGTTCTCAAGAAATTGTTAAGAAAGAAAGAGGAAGGGAGGTATGAAAAGTGAGTGGAGGTTTAATGTATTTTGGACCATAAACTTTCTGCCCATATTTGGTCAGTAATGAGAGTAAAGTTGATGCTTTTTAATAAATTGACCAAATTATCCTTACTAACTTATTGTAATTAATTGATTGAAAATTAAATTGAAAGGGTATAATTGTAAAATGCCAACTTTTTTGCATTTTTGTTTCTTTCCGTTTCGCAAACTTGAGAACACAGAAACAAGTAAATTTTGCATACTCTCCATTCCTTTTTATTTACTTTACCTTTCATTTTCTCTACTTTTCATCTCAAAAAATTCTTTAGAACACAGCATTAGTCATTCTCCTTATCTTCTAGCATAAAATGGAAAATAATAATGTGCACCATCTGTAATAATATGCTAAAATTGACCACGTGATAATAATGTGCATCATGCATCATGGATTATTTTTGCTAATTTTTTTGGGTATAACCAAAAATCAAATCGAATTCAAATTAAATTGAACTGAACCGAAAAATCAAAAATGGAACCGAAAAACTAAAAACCAAACTGAATAAACCGATTTAAGCACATTTGGAAATGAGCTATTATGATAATAGAAAATTTTATATTTAAAAAATAGTATTTTATCATATTGATAATTGCTTTTGTATGTATTTTATCTTTTAGCTACATGTGGATATAAATTACGTAGATGATGTTGCAAATTTGTCCGCGCGTTGTGGCGGGTGTAAGGTTTAAAAATTTACATTTTGTTATGTTAGGATGAAATTTCAAGTGATATCTTATTAACTTATAATTTATAAGTCGATTTTAATTTCTATCTTGATGAATTGAGAATTACGAACAACAAATCAGTGGATAATTATTTGCGATTTCAAAAATGTTAGCTCAGGTTATTAACTTTAGTATTCCTAGTTTGTTTTCGGGTTATTATTCATGAGGTTATTTGTAACCCTTGCGGAATTTTAAGTTTCATAATGTTCAGTTTTAGTCCTTTGACTATTTGACTTATACTGTGTATGTCTAAAGACGTTATTTATATTTTTCGACCTCTTTATGTTTTGAAGACGTTATTAATAGTAATTTTCCATTTCCTATATAAATCACTTAAGGTATGGATAAACAAATCATTAAACATGATTAGTGATCAAGAAATTTTTTTCCTTAAAACTTAACATTTTCACAAAAGTATTTTTACAAAAATAAATACTTAAATGAAAATACTTTTTAAAAGGAATGTTTTATTTAATTATAAAATTTCAAATATGATTTTCTCCCAAAAATGGAAGCTTCCATACCAGTTTTAACCTTCCCCACAAAAAGACACAAAAGGGAGCGGAGTCTAGTGGCGGATCCCTTATAGACCTGACGGCCCCCAGATATATTTCGGACCACCGGGATCTCCACCAGCTAGCCGGTGGATTTCCTGGCTATAAATACTGCTACATATCCTGTAGAAAAACTAACCTGTTTGCACGAATTTTTCTCTCAACTTTCTCTCACTAAAAACCTTCTTTCTCTCTCTAAAACAACTTGATCATTAACATAGTTTAATCTTGTTTCAAGTAATCAAATCTCTCCTTCCTTATTCTTCAATCAAGTGCAAGAGAAGAACAATCGTATTCGTCAAGAAACGAATTGTTATATATAACAACCCGCAATTTTCATCAATGTAATTATCCATCTATTAAATTAGATGCACTGTAATATCCATCTATTAAATTAGATGCACTATAATCTATTATATACCACCTTTATACAGGGAAATTTTTTGCTTTATCTCATTATGCAATGTAACTTGCATCTCTAAAGTAAACGAGCTCACGCAACCTCTATCAATGTCATCTGTATCTATGTTTATATCATGTAAACATCCTAATATGTCAAGTCTATATCTTAATATCATTTTTACCAAGTACATTATCCATTTAACAAACTTTTCAAAACGTTATATCAGAACAAGCATTAAAAACGTTAAGTCTATAATCAAAACCTAATTATATGTATGTTATTCATATAACATGTAAGTGAAAACCTTTTAAGCATGTGGACAAGTGTAATGAACAATATTTGAATTTTCATTTTCCCTCCAATCCAATGTATAAGTTCTAAGATAATCAATGTACAAATCAACAATGAATGATTTCATATCGAGCTCAATTTTCAACATATAGTGAAGACCTCATGCACAATATATAAACCATAATTCGTTCTAAAACCCTTATCTTAAAACCCTAATTCTTAAATAGAAACCATTCATAAAACCTTAATTTCACTCTTTAACCCTATAGAATAAACCCTAAACCTTAAAACTAAGCCCTAAACCTTAATCCTAAACCCTAAACCTTAATCCTAACACTAATCCTAAACCCTAAACTATCTTAAACCCTAACCCTAACTTGAATTAAAACCCTAAATCTTAACCCGAAAGCAAAACCAAACCCGACACCCCTTTTCTTTCATTTTTACCCATTTTAAACTTAAGCTAGCACCCTAACACCTCAAGCACCTCCATGACATCACCACCACATCACCAAGCAGCCTACCAAGCACCTCCATCACCTCCCTTAGCCACCAAGTTGTAAAATCACCTCTTTGTCACCCCATATATGCCACGACTTCATCACCACCCCACAACTCACCATAGCTATTTTTCTAGCTCACCATACTCATCCTATAGACTTCATTAGTCACTAATCTATAGCCCTAGATCCATTACATCAAGTAAACTTGGGCATTAAGGCTCCTTGAACACTATAAATAGCCTAACCAAGCAACCATTCAAATCACACCTTAAATTTTATCATATACAACAATGGAGTCTTAAATTAGACCAAGAAGGATCAAGTGAAGTTCTTAAGCTTATAATAGAAGCCAAGAATCAAGAAAAAGGAGCCCTTGACGTCGTTACTAGGCGTACGAACCCGAAAACCCCATTTCGACCCATTTCTAGCCCAAGTAAGCTTATTTCTTGTTCAATAAGCTTATAATCTGTATTAGAATGTTCATAATACTTTTAAGATCATATATAAACTCTTGTTTGAATCTTTGAATCCTCAAACCCATGTGTTTTTTATTAAAACCCTAAAAACGACCCGTTTTGATTTTCTAGCAAATGAATCCTTTTTCTAAACTTTTGTTACCTTAAAACATCTTATTTTAGCTTATTCTAATAAGCTATAACCTTCAAATATCATTTGGAATCTTAAAATAACCTTTCATGGCTTTTTGAACTTGATTTGTAAAAGTTTTCATGCATAGGGGTATATATTGTAACTTTCTAAAATTTATAACTAAAGGGGCTGAAAATGTCATTTTCCTATAGTTATAACTATAAAGACCTATTTTGCCAAGTTCTAAAGTTAAAGGTTTAAATTATATATACTTATTATATAAAGGACTAGACTTGTAAAAGTTTATAAATCAAGGGTATATATTGCCAATTTTGCAAACTTAAAAATATAAAATATAATTTTTTATGTCAATTATAAAAATATATATTAATATTATAAGACTCGATTTTATTAAAACTCTATACATTTATCGTTATTAATCATCGATCGACGCCTTATAAATCAATTACGTTATATAATTAACGTAACTTATCATCGACTATCTTTTGAAGAAACTTATAATCTTATCGTATCACGTTACTAGGGAGTTTCATGTGAGGGGTTCCATTTGGGTATTTGTTTTGACTAGTTTGCTGGGTTTACGATTTAAAGTGCCCTGGCTCCTCAAACAATACTACGTGGCCTCTGGATTATGATAGCCCGAACAGTGATACAATCTCTCCATAAATCAATAAATCAAAGTAATACGTTAAACTTTATGAAGTTTTGAAACATAAACCATCACACTAAGACTTGACATATTACCCCAGGTTGCGTGACACAACCGTTACTTTCACATTGATATACTTTTGCCATCAATCAGATTTTCCCTGTTAAGGTGAGTTCGTAGCCTCGCATTTTTACCTCTTTTAAATGTTTTATAAACCCGCGAGGGAGATACATGCTACACGTCAGTGTCATGAGCTTAGACACAATAATACTGTTTTCCATAATAATTGTATGCATTGCAATTATTACACTTATGGGTGTATAACAACGTAGCCCACTGTTATGATGACTTGTATTCACAATGTTTACTATAAACCTATGAATTTCACTCAACCATTGTGTTGACCTTTTTAGCATGTTTATCTCAAGTAATTGAGCATCACATGGCACAGAGTGGCATGGACTTGAAGATGGCTAAACTGTTATCATTCAAAATTTGTGTTTTTCTTTTTAGATGTTGAGACCTCTCTTTTGTAAAAACTCTGATGAATAAATGTATGATAACTAAATTTTCCAAAAACGTCTCTTATGATTCGTTTTCTATGATTATGACTTTTGTACTATGAAATAATACCCCAGATTAGCTTCCGCTGCTATATTTGTAAAAATGGCGGTGTTATATTATAGTCTAGTGATTTCTTCTCCTTTCTTCTAAGTATCAAATCTCTATTCCATTTATATTGTTTGATTGTTGTAGATCGAGTAGTGTATAAATCCGATAGTGTAGATCTTGTGATTGAGTAGTGTTCAAGAAGTGGTAGATTGGTTCTAGCTAAGATTAGGACTCGACATTTAGCTTAGTGTCAGAAAACAACGCAAACGAAGTGTGAACGGTTTTCTCCGCCTAAAGGGAGCTTGTTGTGATAGTGAAATCTCGAGTCGGATACTTGGGGAGTGGAGTAGGGCAAAGAAAAGCTTCGTATCCGAACCACTATAAATCTTGGCGTCCTGGTTTGATTGTTCCTTTCCTTATCTTTTTATATTGTTGTGTTTATTACTTAGTGTTAGTTTAGTTATTGTAAGTAGATTGTTGGTTCATATTGTTGGTTGGTTCAACATACACTCGAATCTAAATATTTTAGAAGCAAACTTTTAAAACGTAAAATTAACCGGTAAACTATTCAACCCCCTTTCTAGTTTCCATAATAGGATCAGAGCAAGGTCACTCAAGATCTTTAAAATATATTGTATTTTAAAGCTTGGATCGATCTATGGATTCTGACAATTATCTAGAAGGGCAATCTATGAAAAGACCACCACTTTTTGAAAGCAATAGTTTTATTTATTGGAAAAATAGATTCGAGACATATGTTAAATCAAAAAATCTTGATCTTTGACATGTTATTACCAACGGTGATTTTCAACCCATTGTACAAAATCAGGAAACCAAACTAGATGAGGTTATCCCTTTTGAAAATCAAACCGATGATCTTAAAAGAAGGCTTGCGAAAAATAATGAAGCCAAAATGGTGATTTACAGTTCTTTACCAAGAAAAGAATATTAAAGAATTTTTATTTGTAATACGGCAAAAGAAATTTGGAAAACTTTGTTAATCACCATCCAATGTAATAGCCAAGTCAAAGATAACAAGATCGATCTTTTGGTACAACAATATGAACAATTCATCATTTTCGAAGACGAATCTATAGATAGTACTTTTGCTAGGTTTAATACTATTATTACTAGTCTAAAATCTCTTGATGAAGGTTATTCTAGCAAGAACTATGTTAGGAAGTTTTTTAGGGCTCTACATCCAAAATGGAGAGCAAAGGTCACGGCAATAGAAGAATCGAAGGACTTGACATCACTATCTCTTGATGAACTCATTGGAAATCTCAAGGTCCATGAGATGATCATCAAGAAAGATTCCGAAATAGTCAAAGCTAAGGGAGAAAGAAAATCTCTAGCTTTAAAGGCTAAGAAAGAATCTAGTGATGAAGAAAGTTTGACTTCCGAAAATGAAGACGAAGAGTATGCCATGGCGGTTAGAGACTTCAAGAAGTTCTTCAAAAGAAAAGGAAGATTTGTAAGACAACCAAGGAACGATAAGAAAACATTTCAAAGAAGCCGAGATGACAAGAACGACAAAAGTGAAAGGAAGTGTTTTAGATGCGGAGACCTAAATCATCTTATTGGAGAATGTCTAAAGCCACCAAAAGACAAGAACCAAAGAGCGTTTGTTGGAGGTTCTTGGAGTGATAGTGATGATGAAAAGATTAAGGACGAAGTATGTCTCATAGCTCAAGCATCTAATGAGGTATGTTCCGAATCCTCTTACTTTAGTGATGAAAATTCATCAATTGATGATTTAGTTTTAGACAATGAATATGATAAATTATGCACAATGAGTCTAAAAATAATCACTAAGAACAAACAATTAAAAGCTACTAGAAATAGCTTAGAAAATGAGCTTAATGAATTAAAAGAAAAAAATTCATATTCGAGAAAAACAAGAGAGTTGTTCTCGAATGTGCAAATTGTAAAGTACTTAAAATCGAGAATGAAAAACTCAAAGAGAAAGCCATTAAGCTAACTAAATTTGAAAAGAGCACACATTGTCTTAATGAAATGTTAAGCAATCAAAAACCCTTCGAAGATAAGTCAGGTTTAGGATTTAATTCATTTGAAACATCATCTAATGGGACTAAGGAAATAAAATTTGTTAAGTCTCAGAAACATGCTTCGCCTGGTGAAGGTCCCATAAATATGGGTGGCCCCCAAAATGATCAGACGACCCTCATAGCAATTATGGGACCGCCAGCAGTTACGTCAGGATCTAAAAAATCAGCGTCTTTTCAAAAATCCATTTTGGGTCCTAAACCAAAACATATAATGGTAAACTATGTCAAAGTTCCCGTTGCTAGTGATGATGAAGTTAAAAAAAATTATAAGCCATTGTTAAAACCCGGAGTTGGATTTTTAAAACCAAACTTTAGATCAAAAACTCCACCACCTAGAAGAGTCATTAATTCTTACTCTAGATCCGAGACACCACAACCAAGAAGAAATGATGGTCGACAAAATCAACTTCATGCTCGTAACTTGGAATAACTTCCAACATCAAAGTTACATGTCATGGAAAATGGTTCCATCATTTCCACATCCCAACCAAATGCAACAAATGCATGAGATGTTTAAAACTAACAATTTTGGACCCATGAGATATTGGGGACCAAATGTTTAAGTTGTTGTCTTATATAAATAGATATGCCTTGGAGTCGACTTGGAACCCGACGAGTGGATTAAATATATTAGATGCTTAAAACACATGACGGGCAACCGAAAGCTTTTCTCTACTTACAAGGCATACAACGGAGGTAACATCTTTGGTAGCAATTTACGTGGTAACATCATTGGCAAAGGTACGATTTCTCATGACTCGCTTAAAATTGCTAATGTGGAACATGTAGATAATTTAGGATTTAACTTGCTAAGTGTAGGACAATTATGTGATAGTAAGTGTAAAGTTATATTTACCAAAAATAATAGTGAGATAGTTAAAGACGGTAAAGTCATAGGTAGAGGAATTAGGAAGAAAGGCTTATATGTGATGAAATTAGGAACTAAGCCCGAAGACAAAATTTGTCTTGCAACGATTGATGAGAATTCGACATTGTGGCATAAGAGATTAGGTCACACTAATATGCGTCTCATTCAATCGTTGGCATCTAAGGAATCAGTTAGAAAGTTACCTAAGCTTAAGTTTGACAAACATTTTTATGACGCTTGTAAAATTGGAAAACAAGCTCACGCTAGTCATAAAGCTAAGAATTTAGTCTCAACGACTAGATGCTTAGAACTTATCCATATGGATCTATTCGGTCCATCCGCCGTACGGAGTTACGGAGGAAATCTATACACCGTAGTAAAAGTAGATGATTACTCTAGGTATACTTGGACTAGATTTCTTAAGAACAAAACTGAAGCTTTCGATCAATTCAAAATATTTAGTAAGAAAATACAAAACCAACTAGGATGTACTATAGTGTCAATAAGGACCGACCACGGTAGGAAACTTGATAATGAAGTGCAATTTGGAGAGTTTTGTAATGCCATTGTAATTACACATAACTTTTATGCTCCTCGCACTCCACAATCAAATGACGTGGTCGAAAGGAAAAATAGGACACTCCAAGAAATGAGTAGGACTATGTTGAATGAAGAATCATTACCACAAATATTTTGGTGTAACGTCGTAGATACTTCAACATATATTCTTAACCGAATTCTAATTAGAGCCTTACTAGGAAAAACACCTTATGAACTCTTGAGAGGTAGGAAACCTACTCTTGATTATTTTAAAGTGTTTGGAAGCAAGTGTTTCATCTTAAACACTAAAGATTACCTTAAAAAGTTTGACCCAAAGTCATACAAATATATCTTTCTAGGTTACTCCCAAAATAGTAAATCCTATATCATTCTAAACAAACACACCATGAAAATCAAAGAATCACTCAACGTGACATTCGATGAAACTCCTCCACCCTCTAAGACATCACCTTTGGTAGATGATGACTTAGGTGAAGAAGAAGCAATTAAGGTCACCGAAAAGAAAAACCTAGAAAATGACACTGAGGATGACACTTTACAAATTGATGAAGTAGTCAATATTAAGGAATATAGAAACCATCCATTAGAGAATATCATAGGAAACCTTAACCAAAGAACCCTTAGGTCTCAAGCCTAAAACCAAAGTAACTTATTTTGTTTTATATCAACTATAGAACCTAAGAATGTCAATGAAGCTTTAAAGGATGAAACTTAGATAATCGCTATGCAAGAAGAATTAAATCAATTCATTGCAAACGATGTTTAGGAGTTAGTACCACAACCTAAAAATATGACTATCATAGGAACTAAGTGGGTGTTTAGAAATAAGTTAGACGAGAACGACGTTGTTTCTCAAAATAAGGCTAGGTTAGTCGCTCAAGGATTATAGGTGGTTATTGGTGTTGGTGGTAGAGTGAGTTTTAGGGGTATGTATCAGTTGGAGGTAGTTCATTTAGGTTGATGGATTTCTTTTAATTTTTGGGAGTTAGAATTAAAAAACCAACTAAGTGTCTTCTATAGTGTGCAATAAAGGACCTGTCCACGGGTAGAAATTTGATTTTGAAGTGCAAATTTGGGAGGTTTTGTTATGCCAAATTGTCTTGACAACATATCTTTTATGCTCCTCAAATCCACTACAAATGACGTGGTCGAAAAAAGGAAAAATTTGGACACTCCAAGAAATCTGAGTTGCGACATGTTTTTGTAATGAAGTATCATACCACAAAATATTTGGTGTAACTCGTAGATACTTCAACATAATATTCTTAAACCGAATTCTAATTAGAGCCTCCTAGGAAAAAACACCTTATGAAACTTGAGAGGTAGGAAAACCAACTCTTGATTATTTTTTAAAGTGTTTGGAAGCAAGTTGTTCTTCACCTTAAACACTAAAGATTACCTAAAAAGTTTGACCCAAAGTCAATACGAAATATATCGTTCTAGGTTCACCGTCACTACCTTCCCAAATAGTAAATCCTATATCATTCTAAACAAACACACCATGAAAATCAAAGAATCACTCAACGTGACATTCGATGAAACTCCTCCACCCTCTAAGACATCACCTTTGGTAGACGATGACTTAGGTGAAGAAGAAGCAATTAAAGTCACCGAAAAGAAAACCTAAGAAAATTTGACACTGAGGATGACACTTTAACAAATAGAGACAGAAGTAGGTCAATATTAAGGAATATAGAAACACCATTAGAGAATATCAGTAAGGAAAACCATAACCCAAAGAACCCTTAGGTCTCAAGCCTAAAACCAAAGTAACTTATTTTGTTTTATATCAACTATAGAACCTAAGAATGTCAATGAAGCTTTAAAGGATGAAACTTAGATAATCGCTATGCAAGAAGAATTAAATCAATTCATTGCAAACGATGTTTAGGAGTTAGTACCACAACTTAAGAATATGACTATCATAGGAACTAAGTGGGTGTTTAGAAATAAGTTAGACGAGAACGACGTTGTTTCTCAAAATAAGGCTAGGTTAGTTGCACAAGGTTTTAATCAACAAGAAGGTATTGATTTTGATGAAACTTATGCTCCCGTTGCTAGATTAGAATCTATTAGAATATTATTAGCTTATGCTTGCGCTTTATATTTTAATAATTTCCGAAATGGATGTAAAAAGTGCATTCCTGAACGGTTTTATCAATGAGGAGGTATACGTTGCACAACCTCCAGGATTCATTGATTTTGAGAAACCAGATCATGTTTATAGACTTAAGAAAGCTTTATATGGTTTAAACAAGCACCCAAAGCTTGGTATGATAGATTAAAAGCTTTTTTTTATTAAACATGAATACAACATGGGAATGGTAGATAACACGCTTTTTACTAAGAAGAAAAGTTCCAATCTCATTATCGTTTAAATATATGTCGATGACATTATATTCGGTTCGACTTGTCGAGACATGTGTGATGAATTTTCCAAAATCATGCATGACGAGTTCGAGATGAGCATGATGGGTGAACTTAACTTCTTCCTTGGATTACAAATAAAACAAACGGAAGATGGTATCTTCTTTAATCAATCTAAATATATTAAAGTAATGCTTAAGAAATTTGGCTTAGAAGATTCTAAACCAATGAAAACCCCCATGTCCTTCGATACTAAACTCACGAAAGATGAAGAGTGTGAGTCGGTGGATAGCACCAAGTATCGAGGCATGATAGGTAGTTTATTATACCTAACGGCAAGTAGGCCCGATATCATGTTTAGTGTGTGCCTTTGCGCCCGCTTCCAAGAGGATCCCAAAACCTCTCATCTTGAAGCGGTTAAGCGTATCTTCTGATACATTAAAAGCACTACACACTTAGGATTATGGTATCCTAAGGGGACCCGCATAGAAACTGTAGTATATTCCGACTCTGATCATGCGGGAGATTATGTGGATCGAAAGAGCACTAGTGGTATTTGTACGTTCGTAGGATGTTGTTTGACATCTTGGTTCTCGAAGAAACAAACCGCTCTTGCTATATTCACGATCGAAGCCGAATACGTAAAAGCCGAAAAGGCATGTCAACAAGCACTATGGATGAAACAAGCTCTTATCGACTACGACATATGACTCGACGACGTCCTGATTATGTGCGACAACAAAGGCGCGATTGACCTTAGTAAAAACCTGTGCAACATTCTCGTACTAAACACATCAAAATTCGTCATCACTTTCTTCGTGACAATGTCCAAAAAGGACATATCTCGATCAAAAAAGTATCGTTCAAAGATAATATCGCCGACATCCTTACGAAACCCCTTAAACGTGAATCGTTTAATTATCTTCGTCTTAGTTTAAGAATGATGGAACACATTCCATAAATCGTGTCCCTTCTACTTCTTCTACTCTCAATTTTGGTCCGTGTTCCATTCCACGTCGTGACAATTTAACTACTTCGTACGAAGTTAGTTAAATATTTTTAGTTCGCGAAATGCAAAATAAAACGTCACTCCTCCTTGAAAATTTCGTGTCAAATCTCAAGTCTAAATCCTCATACTGAGGGCAGCCCCCACATCGCTGGCGGCCCCAAAGGTTATTTAGGCGCCCCCATATCGATATGGGACCGCCACCAGTAAAACGGGTTAAGTCTGCATAATATCAAAATTTTCAAAACATAAAAACAAACACCCCTCTTCTCTGCAACAACGACGAACACGAAACAAAACCCACCAAAAACTCAAAATCAAACATAATAACTCAAATTGAAGATTAAATTAACATCTACAATCAATCTTAATCACTTTAACATCATCAATTGTAAGTCATTTTACCTAATTTCTTTCAATTCCTGTCTAGGGTTCATGATGAACACAAAAATTAAAATTGAGTATTTTTTATTTTTATTGAAATTGAGAGTAATTAGAAGCATTAGGATACAATATACAACTAATATGCTTCCCGTAGCAATAGGATTTGCATACATTGGAGTGTTTGTCAAAAATTATTTTCGAACAAAACCCTAATTTTTTTATTCGAATTTACTCACGTTAGGATCACTAAAAACTTGTTTTCGTGCATTGTTAATACAACTTAAAAACGTTTTTAAACACATGCATAATAATCTCATGAACAAAAGTCAAGATACATAATTCATATGTAATTTTCGACATGTTTGGATGAGCAAAATCAAATTAAGGAGCGTTTGGGTTAACTCTTAGATTTTTATTTTAGGTCGAGTTAAACGTTACTCCACATTCGTTGCATATAGGCACACACTAGATACATGTTAAAATAAATAATACTCGCTTATTACAATAAAATGTGACTTTGATTATTTGTCTTTTAGGAAATAATGCCTCGAGTCACCGGATTAGATCATCAAAAGACCCGTAACTACATTACACTCATATAAAATGAATTCAATCAACCATTGCAAGACACTGTTTCCTTACTTGAAAAACGATACTTTCATGAGGGTCAGGTTGTAAGTCAAAGTTTTGAAAACATGAGTCATATTCGTGCTAAATTTGAATTAATTGGTTTCAATGTTTGTTGAACTTAAGTGAACAAATTGTTCCTCGTTTTGTCCTCGAGTTTTATAGTCAACTATTGTTTAACTATGATTCCGACGGACATTTTGTTGTCAATTTTGTCATTCAAAATAAGTCTTTTTCTCTCACCGTCGAAGAATTCAGTCAAATCCTAAAAATTCCTTTCAAAGGACACGTTTCTCTTACCGACATGTGGTTACTTGACTACTTGTCCATTAGTTTTCCGAGTAATGGTCATTACAAAACCACTCCTCCCTCACCTAGTGTCATCAAATCTCTCATTCAAGTTCCTCGTCAAGGTCAAGTCACTCGTACTTAACGAAAGAAAACCGTTGTTGTCGATGCTAACGAAATTTTAACCCAAGAAATTCATACTCACATGATACCATGGGTTGAAATCATTCGTGAAAATGCCCTTTGTATCGGTAGTCATTGTGATCATGTCTCGACATGTATTTTCCATATGATTTATTGCATCGAAACTTCCACACGATACAATCTAGCATTTTTCATTCTTAAATGAATGAAAAGAACTCGAAACAAACCTAAGCTAGAAGTTGATCGATACGTCTTGTTTGATCGAGTCATGCATCCTCTTGCTCCTCACTATGAGCGAAAGACGCGATCGGATCATGGCACGAAAAGACGTTGTGAATCAAATCCTAGCTCTTCTTCTTCCACTCTAAATCATCCATCCTCATCCCATCACTTAGATGAAAATGTCGATGGAAGTGATGAAGAGTCAACTCATGCCAACTCCTCCTATTCATCTCAAACCATTGGGTCTTTGTCAAACATTCTTCTTAGAGTCCTTAGTAACCCACCTCATGAACGTCAACCTTTAGACCTTCACTAAACCGAAATCATTAGCCACCAAATTCAACTCTGAGATGAACACCGGAAATGAATAAGGTCAATTGGAAAAGCTCTCAAAGACATGATGAAGGGAAGCACGAAATAAAAATAAATAGTGATTGATGGTTGTTTGGTACCAGTACTTCTATTTATTTAAACACCAAGTGTATTAGACTAAAATACTTTATCTACTTATTAGGATTCGAAAGTATGGTAGGAATTATTGCTAATCTTAAATGATCCTTCTCATTTTATCATCTAATGACGTACTAGCACTCCTTTATGATCTTTGGTTTAATATTAAATGCCATGCATGTCTTGTCATAATATGCTTAAGTGTTTATATTCTTCTTTTAATTAGAACTACATTACTATGATAGATTTAGTAGATTCTTGAACATAGTTGATGCGGTACCCATTGGAAAGTTAAAAGGTAAAACTGGAAAATTTTGTTCACTCCAGAAAAAGGCCCCCAAAAAGATCAGGCGGCCCCCAGGTATATATGGGACCGCCCAATCTTTATGGGACCGCCATCAAGGGGGAACAAAAATTTCCAGTCTTGCCTCTTTTTATGTACCTTTGACCCTCATACCTATCCCTCATGCTGGCACTTCCCTATTTGGCTAAATCATCTTTTATATTCTCTACAAACCAACCCATGCTTTACCACTTCTTCATGCTCCTTCCATTAATAACCCACACAAGATCTTGATTCACCATCACCACCATTATCCTCTTCATCCTGTTCACTCTCACCATCCATGTCTTGCTCTAACCCTCCTCTAAGATTCACTAAGACACCTAGGATCTCTGTTAGACAAGTATGGAAACGCAAAACACCTACCCCAAAATCCTTAACTTTATTTCAAAATACTTCACCTCCATTTCGAAATGCCTCACCTTCATTTCCTCCAAGAGTCAATCTCTAATCCCTTTATCACCTTCCACAATCATCTTAGAGACCAAATGAGTAACCAACTTCACAACATCTTCACAATTCTTGACTTACACACTTAAATCCCATCAAGTGTCTACATTCATACACCACCTTCACCACCATCACCATTTATTCATCCACCAACTAATGCTTGATTCGTCGTAAACGTATCTGTAATAATATTCTCGTTAGATGTGAAAATTGCTTGAGGACAAACAATGATCAATCTTCCGATTAAATAACAAATAAGCTAAACAATTAAATGAAGAGAACTATATAAAAAGATAATATGCTTGCTAAGTGACGTGGAAAGTTCCTCAAGTGTGAATTAAGGTTTTACTTAACGAATTAACTTCCTTAGAAAAGATAATTATCTCACAACATTGGTTTATTTTGACAAAAATCTTTTAAAAATATATTAATTACTAGATGTGTCGTTTGACTATTTTTTTCGGATTTTGCCCTTCAAAACATTCAAACTACAAATCTAAATAATCGAGAATTATTAATTAACAAACCTTTTTACAATCCACAATTAATTACCAATCCACAATATCACTTAACAAGCACTAATAAACTACTCACTAAGCATACTACTTAAATAAGCAAAACTAAACATAATAAGCTAATTATTTTAAACTAGAAAATTGAAATAGGAAAGAAGGTAAAACCGAATGTTGACCCAATAACGAAAAGTAACCACCCGATTTAATAAGCCAAAGAAAATAGTCAAATTCTATCTAGCTTATTAGACCCTTAAGCTTCACGCCTTATGAGTTGAACCGGTTCCGTCGTCACAAATCAAACAAGGTTAAGACAAAAAAATAATTAACTAAAATACTTTTAAACTAATTTCAAACTTTTAAAAACGTTTTTACAAAATCTTCTTTCACTGTTTTAACATAACAGATGGGCCAAGCCCAATTCTTTCAAACATTTGAAAAACGTCTAGACTAAAAACTTTTCAAAACAAATGAAACGAATAAAACTATTTTCTAAATAAAGACTTATTAGAGAAGTCATAAGATAAGCTCTCGAAACTTGAATGTGACAAAATCCTGTAACATAAGCCGAGTATAAAACTCGTTGCACATTTGATTGATGTTCGAATCGAGCTAAAAAGAATAAGCAAACGATAAGCAAAACGAGAACAAAAACAACTTAAAATTAAGAATAAGCTAATCGTACCAAGGTATGACAAGGGCTTAATGATTAAGCCGAGTACATGGACTCATCACACCCTTTTTAAGGTAGAAATAAGCTCAGAAAATGAATAAGCAAAACCGAATGAGGAAAAAGAAAACAAAGAGATGAATTTAAGCTAAAACTTATTTTGGTAATATAAGGTCAGATCTAGGACGAGTAAGCTACAAACAGCTTAAACGAGTTAGGCTATAAGATGAGATAAAACTAACAAACAAAAATAAGGACTTAATCGACTATAAGCTAAGTTAACAGCTTATATAATAAGCTTAATCAACCGAGACTAATAAAGAGAAAAAAAGATCTAATCGAATAAGCTCAAGTCATAGCTTATTCGATTATAATATATATCTCGAAATAAGCTGGTTATCAAGCAAAGAAATAAGCTATGGAAAGCTTATGTTCGATAAGCTTAAAAGAAAGAAAAGAGAAAAGAAATAAGCCACTTTAATCACCGAACATAATCTCAAATAAGCTAAAACAAATCTTGTTACATAATCCGAAATAAGCTGTTGAATAGCTTTACAATAAGCTAATCTAAAACTACATTAAGCTAAAACTTTAAATGGCTAAACTAAGCTAAAAACTAATGCTCCAAAAACTGCTACTTGCTAATTCTTAAATATCCAAAACCCAGGGTCAAAATTATAAATTATATGGGGAGCATCTAGTAGGAAATTTCCACGAAAAAGCTGGCACCGCCAAATATTGGTATTAAATTAGGGGCTATTTCTATGTTTGCCCAAAAACATTTGTGTGTATGCATTTATTGCCTCCAAAAAAGAGTCTTCCTCAAATGCCTTAGAGTGACTGGAGCGACCTAATTAAATATTATTAAAAGTACAACCAAAATATATTTTTTGCACTTTAAAAGTTTACTTTTAATAATTTTTAATTAAGTCGCTCTGGGGCATTTGAGGAATGAACTTTTTTTTAGGCAAAAAATACATACACCAAAATCTTTTGTGGCAAACATAGAAATAGCCCTTAAATTAGCCTTGGATCAACAACCTAGTATATAGCAGACGGATCCACCACTGGAAAATCATCACGTGGTCTTCTATATTGCGTATTTCCAACGCATATACATTCCACACATATCTCGTGCCTCATTGAAAGATTATTATGAAAATATCTCTGCCAAGTGTCGGTCCATGATTTGCCAAAAATAGCTAGTGCGAGTGAGGGTGGAGACGTACTTGTTATAGTATATATCAAAAGCCGCATAAAACTACGGCGTTTTTTTCGGCTTGCTACAGTATCCGATACAGTAGCCGGCTCATTGGGCTCTCAGTTTATCCGGCTCATTTTTTTTATTTTTTTTAAGTAGTTAATATAAAAAAAAATTGTTCGGCACAAAATTGGAACAAAAAATACAAACTGATATATTCAAATAAAAAAAATACCTGTGACATGAGGCTCAACACATAAGCCCATATAAAAACGACAAACTATTAAATATGAGACCGAAAAAATAAACCCAATATAAAAAGATTTTGCTCGGCACAAAATAGGAAAAAAATTACAAAATTACTGATTTAATCAAATAAAAAAAATACTCGCGACATGAGGTCCAACACATAAGTTTTTTTTTTAAGTAGGCAATATAAAAAAAAATTGTTCGGCACAAAATAGAATTTTTTTTTACAAAAGTACTGATTTATTCAGATAAAAAAATACCCGCGACATGAGTCCCAACACATAAGCCCATACAAAAAAAACTATTAAACATGAGACCGAAAAAATAAACCCAATATAAAAAAAAATTGCTCGGCACAAAATAATTTTTTTTTTTACAAAAGTACTGATTTAATGAGATCAAAAAATACCCGTGACATGAGGCCCAACACATAAGCCCATATAAAAAAACTATTAAACATGAGGCCTAGCCACAACGCGCAGTCTATTTTGCTTGATAAAAAAAGCAGAAAATAAAATTAAAAAACGAAAAAAAACAAAAAAAACTAAAAAAAATAATTGTCGACACCAATTTAAAAAAAACCCGCCCCGCAACAACAAAAACATACCCGGCCCGCAGCAACGCGCGGATACTTTTACTTCACTCGCTCGGTGTATCCATTTATTCCAATAGCATCCTTATTATCATAATGGCCTTGGGCTTTTGTATCCATATTGGGCCGAGTCTCACTTGGTGATGGGCTTGTAAACATTTTCTTTTGCACCTCAATTCTGCTAGGCTACAGTTAAGTATATCTTGGGCTGGACTTGTGTAGGTTGGATTTGAAAGTTTAGATAAGTATGGGTCGGTCCGACCCATATAAATGGTGTCGGGCCGGCCCAATAAGAGATGAAGGCACCGCCGGACTTGAATTTTTGTGCTCTTTCCAATGACATGCTCGGAAAATATTAACGATTTCGTCTTGATCTCGAAAAACGCGTAAACGTCTTCAAATCTTAACCAAAAGTCTTGTTTTTGCATTGTTTTCAATCTTTTGTACCTGAAAGACATAAAAACACAAACCAAACATATTTGCAATAATATTAAGCATATTTCATGTTTTTAGTCCAATTAATAGTATTTTCCGAGTTATAAATGATGTGTGTTTTAGCACACATCAATGCTCAAGTTGAATTTCACTCGAGTTTTGTCATTGTTGCAGGTACACTCGAAATCATTTCCACTCTTTGAGAAATGAAATCGACTTCATTCAATTTCTTCTCACTCGTCTCATGCCACAAACCCGCACTCCACCAAACCATGCCTCGCCTACATCACCCTTTTCTCTCTATAACAATTAATCATTCTTACAATGATTAATTTACCTAAACAATGACCAATCCATCTTTTGCTTATGGCATCTTCTAGACTTCAAGACAGGGCCGCTCCTGAAATTTCGAATGCCCTGGGCGAGTCGCGTGAAATATGCCTTTGTATACAAACCACGCATATTTTAGAGGTTTGGAACGGGCTCATCGCCACACCGATTTTATTCATTATTTAAATGTTACAATATGAGGAGAGAAACTCCGAATAACAAGTTCAACATTAATCACCTAAAACGATGTTTTCGTGCATTTCTTGAAGCATAAACATCAATTATCTTGTCAGATTCTTGTGAATTTTTTTTCGTTTTCTATTTTGGCACACGACGGTTGTGAACCACACAACGTGATAAACTCGAGTGTAAAACTGTACATTATATAATTTTCTATTAGATCAACACTACTACAAAAAAACCATAAATAGAACGGTTGAAACACCTTATATAGATCGGTTATGAACCGCTCTATACAAGGGTGATCTTTATGTGTGTAACACAAATAGAACGGTTGATAACCGATCTTTTTAACATAACAATAAGAACGGTTAATACATAATAGCCGCTTTTTTAAAGCAATTTTCAGAACAAAAAAAATCCAGATTTTCATCACAAAGCATATCTTGCTGAATTTCCATTCACTCGTAACAACTACAATAAATATATTAATACAAATGGCTGCAACAAAAACAACATTCCAATATCCAAAAACAAAA
>BQNB010113136.1:0-22002 GCA_026074375.1 Tanacetum coccineum
AATATAGTGAAATTAGATCAAATAAAAATTAAATAGATAAAAAGATATTTCAATTTGAAAATAAAGGTGATTTTTTAATCAAAAGGTGACACGCGTCACTTTATGATGTGATTTCTTAAAATGAGATGGATGGTCAAGATTGCACATCTTTATCTTAATTTTTAATGAGTCCCACATTATAAATGTTTTATATAATAGTATAGATAAACACAAAATTATATGAATGTATCATAAAAATGTTGTCCTAAATTATGATTATGAAATGTTTAAGAAGATTAACATGTTGTTTTTAAAATTCTAGGAAACACAAACCATAAATTTGTAGCTTTAATTTGTGGTTCGAGAAAAATGTAAGATCGGATCGGAGTAGATCTTAAGATCCTATGGTCAAGATCGGAATCCTATAAGATCCTAAGCATGGAAATATCTTATGTAGGATCTGGATCGGTTTTGCTTTGCAGTATCGTAAAACCGTAAGATCCTAAAATCAAGATCGGGATCTTAACAACCATATTATAAACTGATGAATCATGACCTGCAAAATATTAATTAATCAAGTCTAATGTATATTATAATTATCATACTCCTAATTTTCGTTACGCTAGGCGACAATTACAGTGGCAAAACATATTAGCCCAAAAATCTAGCCCAGCATCACTAATTGCCATGGCCCAATTCTTTTGTTTTGTATCAGTTTGGGGTTATAAATACTTTTGGTATAGCATTTGCATTCACAAATATTAATTGAGTTTGCATGCACAAATATCTTAGACTATATACAAAGTATTTATGCCTTTATAATTTTAAAAGTATCTACATGTATAATATAAAATCTATAAATTAATATATATTACAAAGAGCATGTTGTGGGCTCAAGAGCATGTTGGGCAACAAGTTTTCTTTATCAATATGTAGAAAATATGTGGCGCACTTTTAATGAAAAATACAAGCCTTTAAATTACGACCAAAACGAGTCCAATGTTGATACGTTTTAAACGTGCGTACGATTTTATAAAAAAAATTAAAGTTCAACACACGTTCTTATAAAAAAATATATAAAAATTTACAATAGCCTTTCTTTAAAGTTTTATAAACCGTGCTGCCACGCCGCAACGCGCGGGTTAAATTCCAACTCGTATTACTCAATTGTCGTTTAAACTAAAAGCGTTTCATCCGGGCCCACTTTTGGAAAAAAAGAGCCGGCCAGCCCAAAAAGTTACTCCATCCATTCTATTTTTATTGTTCACGTTTTCTTTTTAAGATAATCCAATTTAATTGTCCACTACTAAAAATAAATAAGAAAGTTTAATCAAGTTTACTATATTACCCTTGTTTAAAATTATTATTACAAACTTTAAAGAAGACTGTAATTAATTAGCTAAGGGTAAAACTGTCATTCTGCCAAAAAGTAAGAAAGATAAAGCAGTAATAAATGCATTTTTCTTAAACTGTGTGTTTTTGTCGGGGAACAATAATTTCAGGACGGAAGGAGTATTAATTTTTTTTTTATAAAATTATCATCAAATTATGCGACAAGTTACAAAAATTACCTTAAACTTTTAGTCATTTATGACTTTTTTATATAACAAACTTTATTTATCAAATATGTAACAAGTATCTACTAATTCATTCATAAAAAATACACCATTAAAAAGATATTCGAATTAGTAACAAAACGAGTCAAATATTGTAATGCTTTTAACGTATGTATGATTTTATAAAAGATGTTGAAGTTTAATATATTTTTTGAAAAAAAAGAAAAACACACCCCTAAACTACCTAATAACTTTATAATAAACAACAGGGGTTAAAGATGTACAAATCTATGAAAATTTATATTGTATAAATTACCCTGTACTTTTTGATATTTACGACTATCTTATATAACAAAATATCCAACGATTTATTTGATAAAAAATATACTGACTAGAATGCATATGGATTACGAACAAAACGAGCACAATATTGATAGACTTATGAGATATGTACGGTTTATAAAAAATGTCAACGTTGAGTATATATTTTTTGAATGAATAAAAAAACTTTCAAAACACGCCTTTAACCTACCTATTAACTTTAAAAAACATCATATATCAAATCCAAAGAGCTCCGTCGCAAAGAGCGAGGGCATACCATCTTTCCTATCATGTCAATTATAAATAGTTAAATACAATCTTTAATAAAAAAAACCTCATAGCATATATAAACTTATCATTAAAGATCCTTTAAATACAAAGAAATTCAAAAGCACACAACTAAGAAAATAAGCTTTTGAGATACGTGCGTTCTTATAAAAAATGTTGAAGTTCGATATATGGATTATGAGGAAAACAGGCCCAATATTGATATGCTTTTAAAATAAGTACGATTTTTAAAAAATGTTGACGTTGAATATATATTTTGAAAAAAGAAAGTTGACTTAACCTATCATAGAGTTAAACTGTATATTTTCAAGCCTACTAACCAAAATTATGGCTACCAAAGTTCTAGCAGACATACCAATTGAATGCAACAATAACCTAAGATAAGCCTTGAAAACTCGAAACAAAGACCAAACAAAAACCAAGTTGAATGTAAATTTGTTACAAAACACCCTAACATATATGAATTAACTTATAAAATTACCCTCGAAAACTCTTTGAGCTTAAAAAACATTACAACAAAAACCCAAGATATATAAAATGATTTAAATAAACTCGAAACCCTCCAACTTAAAAAAAATACAACAAAACGTTACACATATAATAAAATAAAAATACCTCTTGACATGTAAAGTTACCATAAAAGATGCTAAAATTTTGGTAACCTCGAAACAAAAACAAACCATCACAATGTGCGGGCAGCCTTCCTGCTTGTTATTTATTCAATTTTAAAGGACTAGATTTTCTTAAACGAATTTTTGTCAAAATGTAATAATTATACTAGGGGTGTTAATCGGTTCGGTTATCGTGTTGGTCGGTTCGGTTAGTTTGGTTAAAAAGAATTTTAGTTTCGGTTTTTAGTTCGGTTCAGTTGCTTTTCGTTCGGTTCGGTTTTCGGTTATTTCGGTTTTTATGCTCACCCCTAAATTATACTAACAAGCAAAGATATCCGCGCGTTGCTGCGGGCGTTAATTTTTCGCACGTTGTTGCACGGCGTTATATTTATTTATTTATTTATTTTAATTTTTTTTTTTCTCTCGTTTTTTTATGTTTTTAATAGTGTATGTTTATTTTTTCCTTCACGTTTCTGCGTGCGTTAATTTTTCGCTGCGTTGTTTGCGTTTTAGTAGTTAGATTTATGGTCTTACGCGTTGTTGCGTGGCGTTAATATTTTATTTTTTTATTTATTTATTATTTTATATTTTTTTTTGCGAATTTATTTTTTTGTTCTCATGGTGTAAAATGACACTGTTTAAATCAATACGAAATGGTCCGCGGTGTTATTTTGTTTAATCTGAATGCGTCGGTACTATTTGTAACATTTTTTCCTCCCTTTTGTGCAAACAATTAAAAAAAAAAAAAAAAAAAACTAATTGGGCCTCCTAAATTTTTTGGCTAAAATTTTTGGCCCACACTGTAGCTACGATGCTTAAAATGAATAGTAAGTCAAACCCTTCACAAATGATTTATTTATTATTTTTTATTTTTTTTGATCCTCATGGTAGTAAAATGACACTGTTTAAGTAAATTCGGAAATGTTACCGCGGGTATTTTTTTATCTGAATGCGTCGGTACTTTTGTAACATTTTTTTCCTCAAATCGGAACTTTTGTAATATTTTTTTTTCCTCCTACTTTGTGCATACAAATTTAAAAAAAAAACAAAAACAAAATAATTTAAAAAAAACAAAAATCGGGCTGGCCCAAAAATAAGAGCCCGTTACTGTAGCAAAGTGGCCCGAAGTTCAAAACGACTTCGTTTTAGTCGGTGAATGTGTATATTTATAATTTATAGTAATGGGCTAGGAAAATAGATTTCATAGTTCATTACTTCGTTTGTAGTCAGGCCCGTCAGAAGGAAGTCCAACGCCTGTCCAAGATCAATTTTCATGCAATAATTCGTATGTGAACCTCCATGGGCCATGGCTCCATGCTTATATAGTGTTGTGTGTATCAACTTAAACTATGTGATGAACGCGATCCGTAATGATCCCAAAAAACCCATATAACGATATGAACTGGTATGATCGAACGATGTTGATGCATCGTTTGATAGTCACCATTCAATTGTTTTTACTCATTTTCTTGAACTTGTTATGATCAGCAAAAGTGCATACTTCTTTAGTTAACGCACACAACTTGATCACCGGTTTGCAAATTAGTGTTAACAAGCAAGATTACCCGCGCGTTGCTGCGGGCGTTAATTTTTCGCGCGTTGTTGCGGGACGTTAATTTTTTATTTTTATTTTTATTTGTTTTTTCGCGCGTTTTTTTTTATGTTTAATAGTGTAAGTTTATTTTTTCTTGCACGTTACTGCGGGGCGTTAATTTTTCGTGCGTTGTTGCGTGTCATTAATTCTTTTTTTTTCCTTTAATTTTGTGCGAGTTTATTTTGTCGGTCTCATATTTAATAGTGCGGGTTTACTTTTTCAGTATCGTGTTTAGTAGTTTTTTTAATGGTCTTACGCGTTGTTGCGTCGCATTAAAAATTTATTTTTTTTATTTTTTATTTTTTTTTTGCGAAATTTTTTTTTTGGTCTCATGGTGTAAAATGACACTGTTTAATTCAATTCGGAAATGTTACCGCGGGTATTTTTTTATCTGAATGCGTCGGTACTTTTATAACATTTTTTTCCTCCTTATTTTGTGCCGACAATTTAAAAAAAAAAAAAAAAAAATGGTCCGCCACCGGCCCAAATTTTTGTGCTACATCTATTTTGGCCAGACTGTAGCTACGGTGCTTAAAATGAAATAGTAAGTCAAGACCATACTCCAAATGCTAAATTGTTAATATTTTTTATTTTTTTTTTGAAATTTATTTTTTTGGACTCCTTTGTAAAAGAGACAAAGTTTAATTCAATTCGAAATGTTACCTGGCGGGTATATTTTTATCTTAAATGCGTCTGTACTATTGTAACATTTTTTTCCTCCCATTTATGTGCCAACAATTTTTTAAAAAAAAAAAAAAAAAACTCAATTGTACCGGCTCCAAATTTTTGAGCTATAATTTTTTTTTGGCCTCAACACTGTATCACTGCAGCTACAGTGCTTAGATGAACAGTAAGTCTAACCTTCTCTATTGATAAAATGTAGAATCTAGAATAATTATAAGAGAGAGAGAGTGGTCCCATCAAGTCCAAGTGCTAAGCCATTATAGGCCCAACATATATCTAAATCCATAAATTTTGTAACACATTTTTCTTATCGGGAAATTGCATAAAATATCTATCTAACAGTTCAAAATTGCATATAAATCCAACTCAAAACTTATAATTGTGTCATATATATATCATTAAAAAAAGCACAAAATTGCATATATATCCAACTTAAAACTTTTAGATTACATTATAAATAACTTCATAAAACCTTAAATATGTTATAATATATACCAAAAAATCAAATTACTATAAATTTACAACTATATAATTAACAAAAATTACTTTATACGTTTTTACAAATAAACAGTGAGGATATATATTGAATGAGCTTATTTATTTAGTTCTTAGTATATATGATATAAAGTGAATTTTTTGTGATATTAAATATTGTCTTAATGCATTATTTTTGGTCATCTAGTTTATTTTGAACATCGGGACATCGTACCTTTGAAACAAATGTTATTTTTATTATTTAAAAAATTATAAATATCATAAGTTAGAGTTCATAATTATTTTTTAATAATTATTTTGATATACAAGACATATTAAAGATTTATAATGATATATATGCAATTATGAAGGTTAATAAATAATATATATGCAATTACAAAAATTTAATAAAGATATATATGCAATTGGTATTTAAGTTTGATATATATGCAATTTTTAGGCTTTTGAAAAGTTATATATGCAATTATGAATTTACATTGAATATATATGGAATTTTAAGATTTTGCAGGGATATATATGCAATTCTTCCTTTCTTGTCATATGGGTAGGGGTGTTGATCGGTTCGGTTATCTGGTTGTACGGTTAGTTCGGTTAAAAAAAATGAGTCAACTTGAAAACCAAACTAGTATTCAACCGAACTGAAAACCGAATTTGAATTCGGTTCGGTTCTTGGGTTGACCCGAATAACCCGAATTTCACTACTTATTTTTAGAACAATTTTATAATTACATAGATATTTTAGTCAACAAAAATTAATGAAAACATAAAAAGTGTTTTTTTATATTTAAATAAAAATTTAATGATATTTATATATATATATATATATAATATATATATATATATATATAATATATCTATATATAAAATATAAAATAATATATAAAAATAAAAAAATATTTTATTTTATATAAATCCGATTTTCGATTACGATTTTCGATTCAAACTGTCAAACTCCATATTCAACCCGAAACCGAACTATATTCGTTTGGTTTGGTTTTAGCAAATTCAGTTCGATTAAGTTGTTTCGGTTCGGTTTTGGTTTTCGCTTTATTCGGTTTTTTTTGTTTTTTTTTTTTTTCCATGCTGCACCCATACATACGGGCGACATATACTTTTATTAATAGGAAGAATACTTTTTTTTAGAGGTTATTGTCTCTCTTTTCATTTTCATTTTGGCATTTGTAGAAATTATTATTCACTTCTTATCTCAACCTACTAGTTATAAGTCCCGTGCACGCACGGGATTTAAACTTAAACAACAATTAGTTTAAATATTATACACGGGTTTGGACATGTTAGATATTTTTTTTAAACTAACTAGATTTATTTAACATTGAAAATCAAGAATTCTAGTCCAAAACATAACTACAGTTGGTTACTATAGAGCCCTCAGGAGATCCTCAAGATGAGAATTTGTGAGCTTTGCCCTTTTGCAGATCACTTTCTTCTTTTCTTTTGGTTTCGTCTTGCTTAATATATGACAGTTTTCAGCCATTTTGTTTCTCTTAGCCATGTTTGTAGCAGGCTTCATCCCAATTTTACGCAATTCCCGCTCAACATCCAACATGCCACGTGGCAACTCAGTTTCATGATATAATTGTTTTAGCCCATCGTCAACATTGGTGGACACTTCTAATTTGTTTATAGTCAAAACATAAGATAAGCCAAATCCAACCACCAGTTTTCAAGGTCCGAGTTGTCAACATAAGATGTACATGTCACGATCGATCACATATACATGCATACATATGCGTATGTATGTATACCTATAAATCTTGCATGACTGTTGGGTAGGCATCTTTTAGATCAGCAACATTAATGTCGTCTACATGTCCTTTAACCAAGAGTTATGTCTTGCCTCCAAAATTATGCATCGACTGCATATACAACATAACATTGTTATATTATAGATAGGGACAATGTCGCTAAATAGTTAATTATCAAGTTCCATCATTGTGATATTTAAAGAAATTTTTTTATCAAATACTATATGAATCATTAATGACTTACCTTCTAAGAGAAGCGATCCCATCCAAAGTTAACTTTTGGGTTTTTCGCCAAAAACTCAAACTCTTTGTTTCCTTTGACATCAACGTAACTTGCTTCATTTATTTACTCCGATGTAAAGGATTTCCTTGACTGCAAACAGGTCAAGAAATGATCATAAATCACAACTCTACACAAGTATAAACGTCAATTATTCATTTTCTTATAACCATAAATTAATGGAGTCAAGTTAGGCCAAACCGCAAGGACTATCCGTTGTCTATATTATTTGCAACAAATGAATGTAACTACTAATCATAATGAAACACTAACATCCGATTGGACTGTAATATGCGTCTGACACCAGTACATTTTTTGTGTTAATCTTGGACTTATTGACCATTTGAACAACGCCATTTACAATCAAAATGGTCAAATATGCAAAACTTGTACAACAATATGATTATATAGTACTACATGTAGTATCATAAGATTCCATTCACTATGAGGACGATGGGTGATAGAGGGCCCATTACGCGAATAGGGGTGATCCGAGATAGCCATTAGACTACGACTGCTCGAGCGAGTGACACTGTAGCAGCGCTGGGTAGAGGTGTGACTGGCACACATAAGGATACTTTCTCTAGACCCGCTCACAGGATGGTAGAGGCTAATAGTGTTAACTCGATAAGCTTAGTGTTGCAACATAATTGTCGATGTAGATAGAACAATAAGGATAAATATCAAAACCAACTTCAGTTAAAATATTTGTAGCTCAAACAGCAGGTCAATCACGCGTTTGACCTGAGCGGCGACATGGCTCTTCCTTATAGTATTAAAAAACTGCCACTTCTTTGTGTCTTGCTAAGCACAACTTTAAGTTTTCCCATTAGCTCTAGTTTAGCTTCTATCAATTATTTTGCAGATAATGATATCTAATACAGTAGAACATTAGTTACAATGATTCTGTTGAAATGCTCATTATTTTACATATAGTTTACAAACAGTTTTAATCATTAAAATTCATAAACACAATTAACCAATAAATTCAAGACTTATTAAAAAATTACATCATATATATTAGTAGTTTTTTTGAACAAATGTCAAATGATATAAATCATTTGCAAAGCTTCCTTGTAAACCATGTTAGTTGTGATGGTTTTTTGTCTACCCTCTTCATCACAAAGAAATACCTTGAATCCCTTTTTCCTTGTTATTCTTGATATAGCGTCCTATACAGTAATAATGAGGGACCGTTTGGTATTGTTGTTTCGAGGTCTAAAAATCATTTTACTGTGCGAGTTTATATTGTAGCGTATAATATAATATTGTTATAAACTAACAAAATCTACTAATGGTAAATGTGCCCGTTTTTAATTTAAATGAATAACATCCATCAAGTTTCGTATTAATGAGTGTCTGTGACTCAAACTGAACTTCTTTGGCTCACAACCTTACTATTTGACTTTAGCTTTAGGGTTTGTATGCTATCAAACATGTTTTTGAAATTAACATGACAGCACAGAGTAAGCTCTAGAACTCAATAATCATGGAAAAAAATGGACCATCTTGTTTACAGTAAATAAATGAATGAAGCACACTTGTACCTCACACAACATTTTTTGGAAAACATGTGGGTCTCATTCACGTCCAGCTGCACAACATGGGCATTGTCAGCTTCTGCATTGACTCTTTGCACAATGGCATCCCCTAAACCTTATCTTGAAGCTTTTCGTACACCTAAAACGTTAAGTACAAAAATCAGTGAAAGCTCATAGTCATGAGACATTTCCAAAATGGAAGAAGAAATAATGAAGTCGATAATGTATTTGTGTTGAAGTACACATGCCTGCAATATTTTTCATCAAGCAGATAGCATTATCTAAACAGGGGCATTCCTTTCCACGCATAGGTTTACATTCACACGAAATATATTGCCTTGCAGCCTGGTTTCTTTCCATCAACAATTTGGTCTCCAGATTGAATGGATCCCATGCAACTCCATGAATATTTTTAGTTCTTTTTGCTCTACCCCTATTGACCCTATTTTATTAAACATGTGGATTACAAACTTTTTATATATTCATTACCAAATAAGATGCACACCAAAAAGGTTCTTAGAAACTTTTAAGTTGCCAATCATTGCTAGGTACGATCCAAAGAATGGTCCAAGAGAGGGTAGAAGAGAGACCTGCACGCCACAGTTTTGAGACTAATACGCCATGGTCTATTAACACGGTAAAATTTTTGATATGTAAGCGTAACCGGAGAACACATAATCACCATAGGAGAAAACTTAATCAAGCTAAAGCTCATTACTCACGAATAGGTCAAGTAATGGTTAGTATTTTGCTTTGATACAGATGCATGTTCATGCTGCAAATGTCAGTTAACATCCATTGATTACTGAAGATACTATATAATATCTAAGTTTATCGCAGTGAAAAAATTGTACTACAAAGTAACTGGCCAGGGAGGGAGACATGGAATACTGTTTGGGTTCAACTCGCAGTGTCTAGGTGCTTCTCTTTTTATATGCTATTTCTGATGATATTTGGTGCAGAAGCAGCTGAGTCAACTCCCATGTTAAGTTCAAAAGAGCGAAATCTAAATACTCTTAATTTTCCAAACAGTCAAATAGCAAATTTTTTGCATATTTTAGTTGCTTATGAGAAAACACAAAACAAATAGCCTTAAACATTTACCTTGAATAGCGCGCCAAACGGTATGTGATACTTTGTAAACTCTTTTGATTGTCTACATTGTGAAAGAACCTGACATCGAAACTGCAAAATAAGTTAAACCAATATAAATAGTGTTATTGTGAATTAATATCTTGAACGAACCCAATAATTAGGACTTAAACACATATACATCATAGTAAGCAATAGTTAATTAAAAACAACTAATTCTATCATACCAAACAATAATTGGTTTAGGGTTCATACCTAATTGTGTGATAGAAGATCTGAAAATTGGTCACTGAAAAGATTAAAATTAAGATAATCCATGTTACATACCTTATTCTTGAAGGACTGAATCAAAGTTTCCGATTTGATTTACTCAATTAGGGTTACAGTGATGATGTCGAGGTTTTGGAAGTTTTGTTTCATAAATTAATATATGGTGCCTTTTTTTTTCAATTTTCATTTTAGCCCCGAAATTATTTACTCCGCTTTCTTTATACTTTTTTTTATTATACTTTTGACACAAATATTATTAGCACAACTTTTTTTGAAAGAACTTTAATAACAATATATTTTGTTAAAATTGGTCAAATACAAAAATATTAGGTTATTGATTAAACATACTTCAAATACATAAATAATAATTAAAAAAATAAGAACTAAAAAAAGTATGATTTGATTTTAATTAAAATACAAAAGTCCCCACTTGAGTTTTGTTTTTACTAAGTAACAGATTCAAAAAAGTTTAATGAATGATTTGATTAGTTTTTAATTAAAATTTATTTTTTTCATCAAATATTGTTTTTTTATTTGAAAATTATTATTTTGAAACAAAAAAAAAAATGATATAACATATTTATTAAAGAGCATAGAATGGTATGAACAGTGATCTTATCAACGAGATTCAAAAGTTACTATTCATTTTGATACTACCGAGGTGGAAAAAATATTTTTTTAAAACCAATTTTCAAAATGAACCTTGAATTTTAACCTATTTACGACTTTTTTATAAAACAAATTTTATTTATCAATTACGGAGCGCATATCTATCGATTCATTCGGAAAAAAAATGTCGCTGAAAAGATCGTCGAATTGCGAACAAAACGAGCCCAATATTGAAATGCTTCCCGGCATGCTCCTTTTTTATAAAAATGTTGGAGTTGAAATATATGAATTTAAAAAAATATTTTCAAAACGCACCCTGAAATATGCTAAAGTGTTACAAACCCGGCCTTAAACTTTAACTTATCCATGACTTTTTAATATACCAAACTTTATTTATCAAATCTTGAACGCATCTCTATCGATCATTCGAAAAAAAAATATCGCTGAAAAGATCATCGAATTGCGAAAAAACGAGCCCAATATCGTAATGTTTCTGACATTTATTTAAAATACTTATGGAAATATGTTTTGAGGTTATCGGTTAGTTGTAAGGTGAGTCCTACAGTCTCACGCGCTCCGCAGCAGCGCGCGGGTTATTAACCTCGTTTTATTAAAATATAAGTTTCTCTAAAATATTATTCAAGTATGTTTTGAGTATAAAAGAAAATATGCAAGGTTTTAATATAGATATATGTGTGTGTTGCGCGCGCGCGCGTAATTAACATTTTTTATGTTATTACCAGGGTTCTAAAAGGCGCGTCATAACAGCGTTAAGGTGTCGTCAAAGTGATAGGCCTGGCTTCTACGTTACGAAATAGACTAAGGCGTCGACTTTAGGCGTGGCGTGGGATGGCACGTGAAAAGGCGCGCTAAGGCGTGAGGCGTGGATGGGTTTTGGATTGAAACTCCGGTAAAAAAAATTAAAAATAAGAAGGAATTACATGTAAGGGAGAGTTTCCTTAACCTATTCCATTATGTACAACTCTTATTAGTAACCGATATATTAAAAAATATATAAATAAACAAAGATTTTCAGATTTTGTGGCCGCCTTAACATTAAAATATTTTCATAATTCATATTAAAAATGAATAAGATTACATTAAGGAGAGATGTTAATTTTTGCACAACCCGTCTATGGCGGAAACATAGGCGTGATGGAGGGATTTGATTGTCATAACCGGTGGTAGACGAGGGCTTGTTCAAATGTATTCAATTTACCAGGTTTCGTTATCCTTATCTCACCTCTTTTATGTAGAACTAACGCAATTTTAAGGAGAATGTCCAATGAAAATCTGAGTGGTTATTGATCAACATTTAAGAGCTTCTTTTCTTGCTTCTGGACTTCAATAAATATCGCCCCCCCCCTTACAAGTCAACTGTGGGTGTGTGCGTTCCGCACAAGTAAGTAGAGCAGACATCCTCTTTGATAGGTGTTCTATATAGCACAAATACCGCTATCTAGGCTTATAGTGGGAGAATACCACTTCTCGTATTAAGGCTTGGGATGTCGTTATTCTAAACTTAGATCCGCCCTCTCAAAGTGGAAGGTGAAAACCCTTTCGATAGGCGGTCGTCTAACTCTCTTGAAATCCGTTCTTGGGGCATCGCCGATTTATAATATGTCCATTTTTAAAGTCCCTACAGGTGTCTTGAAGGTTATGGAGTCTATCCGCAGCCGGTTTTTTAAAAATGGTGGCGGACCAGTGGGAAAAAAAGTTTAATGGTCCTTGGAATAAGGTTTTAGCTTCAAAAAAAACATGGTTGGTTTTAGGAGTCCTCGAGTTTTTTGCTCTTAATCTGCCCTCCTTCGTCAAATGGGATGGCGTTTTGTATCCCAAGATGGCATCGTATGGTATAAATTCATTCATGCGCTTTATGTTCTTCCGGTGGAACTCCACCTTCGACTATCTAATCCTCTAACAGGTGTTCAATAATGATGGAAGTCAATAATTAAAAGGGAAAGGTTTTGATTTCCTGGTCCGCATTGTAAAAAATGCATTGGTAATGAGTGATGAATTCGAGATTCTGGTTTCGATTGTTGGATCGAGACTTCCCTCGTGTTAAATTTCTCGCTTGTTTCGCACTTGGACCTGAACAAAGAAGCCTCGGTGCTGTTAAGCTTAGTGCTCCGATAGATATTTTCGTTCCGTAGAAATGCTCGGTGGATATCGAAGAGCAACTGTTTGCTGATTTGACTTCTTTGATGGATCGGTGACTTTATCGAATTCAGGTAATCGAGATGGTTTGTGATTTGATACGCGATGGTAACTTCCGGTTAAGGAGATTTCGTAACTACATTGATGATCTTTTCCTTCCCCCCCCCCCCAAAAAATTCAAGCAGCCCCAACTAGATGGATCAAATACACCCTATTAAGGATAACATCTTCGCTTGCGAGCTTCCCGGCAAGATTGTTTACCGACTCGAGTTAATCTGATTCGCAGAGGCATCACTATTGAGTCGTCTCTTTGTCCGGTTTGTTCAGTCTGCGAGGAAGATGTTTGCCACATCTTCTTCCGTTGTGATTTGACTCAGCTTGTTCTTCGTCGCATATGCAGATGGTGGGGCTTAGATCCTCATGACTGGTCATCGTTCCAAGAGTGGCAGTCTTGGATTCTTTCGATTCAGTTCTCCTCTAAGGTCAAAGCTATGTTGGAGGGAGTGTTCTTCGTATCTTGGTGGTTTATCTGGAACTTTAGGAATCGGATCATTTTTGAAGAATCTCCTCCAAGACGTTCGGAAATTTTTGATGCTATAGTTTTTTGTGCTTTCAATTGGTGTAAAAGTCGTTGTCATACGACGTTTTCTTGGGACGATTGGTTAAAAAATCCCCAATTTATTTCCTTGTAATTGTTTTCTAGCTCCTTGCTAGTTTAATAAATTTTTGCCGTTCAAAAAAAAAAAAAAAAAATCAAAATGGTCTAAAACTTGTACGGAGAAATGATTATATTTTGATATGTGAAATATGTGTAAATGCATATGTGTGTGTCGTGATATTTGGTTTAAAAGAAGATGGCTTATATAGGTGTGTGAATTGGACCCTTTTCCGGTTATGTCTTTCCTTTGACTAAACTTTTTCTTTTCTTTATGTTTCTAGTTGGGTTCTTCCTTCTTTTTTTAACTTCACTTGCAAGTTGTCAAGTTGACACCTTTTATTGTATATTTTGTTTGTCTTTAGCTTAAATTTTGAATAAAAGAAAGAACTTTCGGTTGTTAAAGAAAGTATCAAGTATGTGTGCAAGAAATATGTAAGAACGACTTGCATACAGGGACGGAACTAGGATCAAATATGACCGAGTGCACAAAAATTTTTGAACCGTAATATCAGAAACACATTTTGACGGACCAGGTGCATTTAAGATGCATTTAGTAAAAATGAATGTTTTTTTCAAAAATTAACACTAAATCGAAAAAATTCATATGGGGTACTCGGAAACCCGCGAGAACCCCCTGGTTCCGTCCCTGCTTGCATAACTAGCTTGCCCTTGTTAATATAGTTGTTGGTTTATGGTAGGTCGGCTGCACGAAAGTTACGACTATGTGAGCCTATTGGGGGCACACACGTTAAGACGACGAAGAGTTCGTTTATTAAATATACTTAAATATATATGTTTATTTATTATTAAGGTATAATATATTATGATAATTATTTAATGATAATTGGTTTAAACCGTTAGACGTTATAAACTAATTAATGTATTCGTTAAATAAAAACCGAAGGGACTAAAATTGACAAAACCCGAACCTTGTGGGTGTCACTTGTTGACCAACCCATATAGCTTCTAGAAGGGGGTTTTTGGAATCAATTTAGGAGATAAGGGATGAAAGTTGTATTGTGATAAAGATTATGAGGTATTCTAGTTTATTACACTAGGTTAAAGGGTTTATAAATACCTCTCCTCTATTTATACTATTCACTGGATCCACAACACAAATCGATGATGTACTATACTGTCCCCAAGCAACACCACTATATGACTAAAACCCTTAATTTTATTTCCAATACTTAGAAACCCCCCCCCATATTTATTTTTTTTCTTCCTTTTTACCCCCCCCCCCCCCCCCCCCCCCCCTTTCCGAAGCAAATTAAGAAAACAGATTCATTTGTTTCATTTATTATATTTATACTTATATGCATGTAGGATTCATGCATGATATATACAATTAATATAGCAACTTCTTCCTTGTATGTTTAGGCACATTAGTATTTCGTTCGTTGTTTAAAATATACAGCATACAAGGCGTTTGGTTGGTTTTCGTTCAGGTAATTGAGCATACATTGGTGTTTGGGTTCGCTGAAGTTACGACTGGCATTGTTGCGTGCTTGTTGACGTGTTGTGTGAGCAACCTAGAGTGATTGTTTAGTCATTTATTTGTTTTCTTGATCAATTGCTGAGAGGTACGCTTTCTATTTACTTTTCATGTACGTGTTAACCTATATGCTACTACTAGATCCATTCCGCTGCGTACTCGTAGTTACTTGGTTACCTAGATTGATAAATCCCAACAGTGGCATCACGAGCCAACTCGTTTTAGCTTTATGGGTTACACGTTTTTGTTTTAATTATACGCCTTGTTTATATGCCTATTATTAAAACATATGTCATGATCTGCTGAGTTAGAAAATCTTTTCATTTATGGCATTTACTAGTAAAATATGACAATAATATTATATTCTTGCCATAAAATAAATAAAATCTGTAGATCTTGATCTTGAATTCTATTAAAAGTTAATATAGGATTAAAAGGGAAAATTAAAATTGTTAATTTAGCTTATTTGATTCCTTTTTAATTTATGTCTATTCCGGCTATAAGACCCACTCAATCACAATATGTGGTGAATGGGGCGATCTAGGCACTTTAGCAGAAAACCTAGTGAGGGTCTTATGGTTCTCCATTTGGGGAAGACTCGCGAGAGAACTTGGATTTTTACATGTTTACTAGTATGCTTAATGTCATCTTTTGTATTATGAATCCCTCCCCCCCCAGTATGAGATTATTTAATGTCTAATTGTTTACGCGCCTAATTAAATATGGCCATATGTCTAAAAAGATGATGTTGAAGTAGTTATTAATTTTAACGCTAATGCTTGCTACAGTGACCAACCATTTGTTTCGTGGAAAACGGTTTTTGTGAAAAATTAATAAGATTTAAACTAATGAAAAACTAGTTTTTCTTGATTTTAAAAAACTGGGACGTATGGATCTGGAAGTTTGGCTCATCCACTAGATACAAACTTTAGAGAAGTTTAAGGCGGGTTGTTTTTTACGTAATTCCTAGAGAAATAAGGTTTTAATATGCTTCGCATATGGGACCTGTTTCTCCGCTTCTTTGTGCGTTCGATAACCATGGCATGTCACTACAGTGTCATTACTAAAGGTTTTTAAAATTAGTGATACTTGGTTAAAAAGCTCATTTGAGCTTATTTCACAAGCCCAAAATAAGCCCCTCAGCCACTGCAGTGGCCTCCCCTGGTGCTGAGCACCAAAGTTAAGCCCACTTTTCTAGCTTATTTCAATAATAAGCAGCAAGTTTGTAGTGAGGTTACCTTAGCTTATCATTAGGACTCCCTTAGCCTAGTATCTTATTCCCATAGTTTGTAGCTTATTTTGTAGCTTTAAATCCCAAAAAGAAAAGCTAAATAAGCTGTTAAGCTTATTTAGCCTGCTGTCATTAAAAGCTTAAATTTCTGGCTTATTTAGTGAGTTTTAGACAAAGTGCTTATTAGGAAAAATGTTCCCCTTAAGCCCCTTAATAAGTTTGCTTTTATAAGTTTTCAAAAATAAGCTGTTTGGACCCACATTGTCAATCGGGGTCCACTTCAGGGACCATTTGTGTAATTTCCAGTTTCTTTGTTAACATTGTTAGTGCTTCTAGTTATTAACTCTTTTCCCCGTTTGTCCTTGTTCCCTTTTCACTGTTAGTCCCTAAAGTAAACAGCAGTTAGTTTATTTAATTTAAATAATTAATTTAGGTTAAATATTAATTAGTTTAATTACTTTAATTATAAACAGTAAAATTTGGGCATTTTTATATTTTTAGAATTGTTAACTTTTTCTTTATTTAATTTTATTTTTTCAGAATTTTTATAACTTTTATTTTTTGTCTTTTTCTATTTTCTTAGTTTTAATTAGTTTTTAATCTTTAAAAATTCATAAAAAATCCAAAAATTAATAAAAAAAATATATTTCTTTTTTACAAAATTTTCTTTTGTCATTTAGTGTCTAGGAAAAATATAACATTTAGTATAAGTTTAATTTTTCTTAAATCTCAGTCTTAGACCCCCTTTTGTTAAACCGGGGGCGTTTTAACCGTTTCTTTTCGTTATTACATTCAAACGACCTCCGATTTTAGTTCTTAGTGTATTCTTTATTTTTCACAGTAAGTTAATTAAATTTAATTTTTGCGATTTTTAATTTAATTTAGCATTCCTATTCCTTAAATTTTTTTAGTATTTAGGTTTTCCCGATACCATTATTCTGTTCCCGTATTTAATTTTAAGTTTAAATTTAGACTTCCTATATACTAAATTTGTTTCGCCGAAGTATTTTTAAGATCCCCATCTTCCATACTTGTTTCACCGTATGTTTAAATTCAAGTTTTATTTAATTATTTAAGTATAATTAATATCCTCAGTGTTTCCAACATCAAATTTCTCATCAAACCAGGATAAATTTCAATTGCAGCCTCGTTGGGACATACGACCCGGGAATATCTCTTCCGGAATCTTTTTATCATTGATTTGATTCTTATATATTTCATATATATACCGTCAGCGAATCACGTACCCTGAACTTTAACCTATTTACGCTTTTTCTATATAACAAACTTTATTTATCAAATATGGAGCTCATATCTATCGATTCATTAGGGAAAAAATGTCAGTGAAAAGATCGTCGAATTGCGAACAAAACGAGCCCAATATTGCACCGCTTCTGACATGCGTACGTTTATTTATAGAAAAATAAACTAAAGTTTAAAATATATATTTAAAAAACCGAAGTTTTTCAAAACGCAGATGCATGAAACTTTAATCTATATACGTTTTTCTCATATTTTTTTTAGAATTCAATCTTCAAAGACACTCCCGCAAACTTTCACCATATTTAATTACTTTCAAAATAAGACAACTTTATCCGTCAATTCTACAGAGCACATATCTATCCGCTTGATACCGGAAAAACATGTCGCAGACCAAGATCGTACGAATTGCGAACACAACGAACCTAATATTGCCAATGGTTCCGACATGCGTGAGCGATTTTCATAAAAACAAATTTTAATTGTTTAATATATTAATTGAATGTAAAATGTTTACGATAATAGTCTTTCAGGGTTATCAGTTCGTTGCAAGGTTATCCCAATCGCTGAAAAAAGTTTTGGCGTTATCTGCAGTTCTAGCAAACATAGTCTTGCGCGCCGCTGAAAGAAAAGACCGCGCAACGCGCTGGTGACAAACCACGATTATTATTTAATTTAGTGAGTGTGGGTGATGTAATTTTAGTGGGTATAAAATTTTGTTAAAATAAGTATTTTAATGAAGGTGGGTATGGTGACTAAAAACAATTAAATGATAGAGTATGGTGAGTAAAGAGAGAAAACTAGGTGGCGCAGAGAAGGAACGATTAGAGAGTGCTAGTTTGACAACTACTGTCTAAGCCTAGCTTATGATAAAAGTTAGGGGTGCCGCAGAAGAACCGCTAAAAAAAACCAAAACCCCGAACCGAAAACCGAAAAAAACACCGAAACTAGAAACCGATAAAAAAATAAATACCAGATGGTTCCGGTTTTTAATTTTTCAAAAACCAAAAAATTTCGTTTCGTTTCGTTCGTTTCTGAGTTCAAAAACACGCGAACCGTAAAAAACCGAACCGAAACCGAACCAAACAATATTTATAATAATATATTAATTAATATAATATAAAATAAATAAATTATAACTAGAAATTTAAATTCATATTTATTTTATGATGAAATTCTTATAATAAATATGAGATAAATGCAGAGTATAGTCACGCCTGTGTGTTTGCATAAATTGCAGACTTACACCACAAACCAGACTTCACGAAAATTTGCAGGCTGGCCACCCCAATTGGGAAACTTCCATTGCACTCGGTGCTCCCTGACAGGGACCATTTCTGCAACACTTTTGTTTTACTTTTGAGCAGAAATGGTCCCTGTCAAAGATCACGAGTGCGATGGAAGTTTCAATCTGGGAAGGCTGCCTGCACTTTCGTAAAGTTGGGGAGTAAGTCTGCAATTTTTGCAAACCACAGGTATGCGATATTTCATTTTTCTCTGAATATTATATATCTTCTAAGGTTTATCAATAACGTATTGTCGTGTACTTGTTTACTTTGACAATATATTCGTTACAAACAATATCATACTGTGAGTATTTTCACATCTGCATGTGTGTCACTCATCAATTAATGTGGTAATAATTGAAAACATTATTACTTCATATTTGACAAAAAATTAAAAAAAATAACCATTTACTACGTAAAAAAAGTTTATTAATATAATTAGCAACAACCAAATTTTACAAACGGTTTGAAACCAGAAAAAACCTGAAAAAAAACCAAACCGAGCAAAAACCCGAGAAACCGAAAAAACCGAACCGCTAAAAACACAAGGAGGCATTTACGATTTTTGGTTTTATAAAAACCGAATATTTCGGTTCGATTTCGATTTTAGCCAAAAACCGACCTAAACCGAACCGTGCACAGCCCTAGTTAAATGGTATGTTTTAGTTATTTCATCCGTTTCTATGTCTATTTTAAAACTGCACATGATTTAAAAAAATACAACCAATGCTTTATAGACGAGTTTAGTGTCTTATTATGACACGTGTACATTTAATTTAATTTGAAAAAAAAATGATAAGCAGATATATTTTGTGCTTTTGCAAAATCACCCCTACTCAACAATAAAAGTAACTTTCAATACCGTATTTCACGGGTTATGAGTTCCAATATTATCTTTCATAGTGTATAGGGAATGTTGAGACATAAACAGCTCTACCCCTATCAAAGATAGAGAAGCTGCTTCCGGGTCTATCAAAGGTAGAAAAAGACCTCCGATCTTATAGGAAGGTGACGATCAAACACTTGACCTCTGTCTCGATAGTGTGGGTGTTTGATCCCAACCCTACTCTTACACTTGACAATCATATCATCAAATCTCTTGGATATTCATCTCGTTACAATGAAGATTCGTGTATTTGATTTTATTTCTTAGACTATACGTGTATGATACCCAATCTTTTCCTCCAATTGGAGTTGTCACCACACCACATACCAATGAAAAAATAATCCTAGGTAAGATTTTCATGTTCTTTGTGCATCTCCATAACGATATATGATAATTTTTTGATCTCTTTAGCGAGTCACTTGGCCGGTTTGATTTGTTTTGATAAACAAGTTAAATATGAGTTTTGCTAAACTCTTCCCACCGGGTAGATGTTAAAGTGTATTTAATTTACATCAGCAAAACTTTCTAAAACACAAGAAATATGCATTAAATACACAATAAAAGTAATTTAAAAATACTAATTTGAATGAATAGGTAAGCATTTTTCTGAATAATTAATAAATAGTTGTGTGTATTAAATACACTTTAACTTCTGCCCAGTGGGCAAAACCCTAAAAATATAATCATATATGAAATCGACGCAGAGCATTGCAATTTGTAACATAATAACAATGCGGTGTTAGTGTTAAAATGTGCAAGAATATGACATGATGAAATAATTTAGTTACTAAAAACGAAGGAAACAAATACCGTACATGGACATAATTTAGTTATATATATAATGAACAAAAAAATTCAAAATAAGCCAAAAAAAGTAAGCTTATGAAACATAAACCCAAAACAAAATAAGCAATAAGCTGGCTATATAAGCCAAAGTTAAGTAGTTCCCAAGTATAGTTAAACTATATAATAGATCATGCAATCTCAATATTTTGTCTATAAAAACTTCCATTTTCTCAATCTTTCATTCTTCATACAAAACTAATCCGATGTCAGACATGTTCTCTGTCCGACGGTTCCACCACGTCGAGTTCTGGTGCTCAGACGCCACCACAACCTCTAGCCGCTTCTCGTTGGCTCTAGGCATGCCCATCGTTGCAAAATCCGATTTATCCACAGGAAACACAACTCATGCATCTTATGTACTTGGTTCAGGCCAACTATTTTTCCTATTTACTGCTCCTTACTCTGCCAACATCTCCAAAACCACTAGTGCTAATGCCTCCATGCCCACAAATTGCCATAAGGCTTCTCGGGCTTTCGTTGCATTACATGGGCTGGCTGTTCGCGCAATTGCTATTGAGGTGGAGGATGCTGAGCTTGCTTACTCCATTAGTGTTTCTCATGGAGCCAAACCCTCGTCACCCCCTATCACCCTTGGTGAACCCGAAAATGGTGTTGTCTTAGCAGAATCTGTTGGGTTATGGTAGTTGGCTAGCACGTATACGTTACGAATATGTGAGCCTATTGGGGGCACACGCGTTAAGACACGAAGAGTACGTTTATTAAATACTTAATATACGTTTATTTATTATTAAGGATTTAATATACTTCACGATAATTATTTAATGATTATTGGTTTAACCGTTAGACGTTATAAACTAATTAATATATTCGTTAAATAAAAACCGAAGGGACTAAAATTGACAAAACCCGAACCTTGTGGGTGTCACTTGTTGACCAACCCATCTAGCTTCTAGAAGGGGGGTTTTGAGATAAATTTTAAAGACAATGGATAATTATTGTATTGTGATAAGGATTATGAGGGTATCCTAGTTTATCTACAACTATGGTTAGAGGGCTATATAAATACTCCTCCTCATTTGATGGATGCCATACGATGCAATATATTCCATCACAAAACAATTCGTCCCACTCACCGC
>BQNB010113137.1:0-22001 GCA_026074375.1 Tanacetum coccineum
AATGTAACTTGTATTATGGATTTAGTTTGGATTTTCTTTTTCATCAATGACTATAAAACATTTTGTTTGTTAGAAAAATGTATAGGTTCGTACGGTTTGAACTCGACACGTGATTACTGGGATGTTTCTCGTTGTAATCACTTTTATAGATGTGTCACGTCCGACCAGACCCGACCCGTTTACCAAATGGCTTAAGTTTTTTTTTCTGGCACGCCGTGAAATTTTTTTTTGCCCCCCCTAAAAGAATTTTCTGGCTCCCCCTGGGTCTACCTCTGGTTATTGATGCAGTTTTGTCTTGTGATTGACAATTAAGGGCACGTTGACAAAAAAACTATGGCATGTGCTTTGTGTAACAGTAAATTGTTTAACGTTGTTATATATTGTAGTTTGTAGTTATTATGTTTTCAAGGGGGGTTTTGAGTTGAGCAAGATCGTCCTTGGGGCGAAGACATTATCTGCTTTTCAAGTAAAAAGGTGAGTTGCTAAAAGGGAGTACGTTGGGATCAACTGGGCCTTGGCTCAGTTGGTACCATTCCCCACCGCAAACGCTCAGTTGACCTGCCAATGGAGGGCTATTTGGATATTGGTCTCAACTCCTGACTAATTAGGCCAACTGGGACAGGGTCGGATGGAGAATGGTCTAGTTCGCATCAAAAGATACATGGGATCATGGTGTTCCCACCGTTGTATACATTTTGGAGGGAGTACTTTGGGTTACAAAAGAATGGTCAATTAATACAATAGAAGAGTTCAATTGTGTCCACTAGGTATTCGAATTGGTATAAAAAAACCGCTTGCTTGAACAGTTTGATTCTGCCAAGTCTTGTTGAAATTGCTTGAATCTAGGTGTATAAAACATGATGTTTGTGCTTATTGCTGATTGGCGAATGATCATAGATGATTTGAGTTGTGCTGATTGAGTCAACAACGTAAAAAAAAGTGGCTTGATTTCATCGTTTGCTGATTGTTGAATAATTATATTAGACTGATTATAGCTGTGTTGATTGAATCGATTGGGTCACCAAGTGTCAAATGAAGCTCAGGTGCTATAATACTAATCTAAACTACTCCAACTAACTAGAGATTAGAGAGTCAAAGTGTAATGTTTGATACAAGAGTGTTCATTGACACTCAAAGGCATATAAAGTATAGCCAAGCACTTTATGTAACAGTGAATTGTTTAATGTTGCAATATACTTTGTTGTCTAGTGCTGATATTTAGTCATCTAAAGTTTAAACCTTGTTTCGAAATACATGTTTTGTAGCCGTTACAGGATACCTTATCTGGCAACAGAGGATTTGAAAGTGAAGCACTCTCGTGCTGTGGAAAGAAAAACTAGCATTAAGATGCTGATGTTTGGTAATCTGAAGTGTGAGAAGCATTAAAGGGTTGACAAGTTTAAAATCAAGATGAGTGTATATGAAATAGGAGAGCAGACCGTGAATTTGTTGGAAAGTATATTGCAGTACAAAGTAATTACGATAAAGACTACTGGCACAAAGAGTTATGAATTTGAGAAATTGCTAAAAGATTGCATAAGGAGGAGTAGCCAACAGGACAGTTTTGATTTTTGTTGCAAAGTTGTGGATCGCCAAGTTGTGCCAAGTTCATGTAACATTAGACCAATTTTGATTTAACTCAGCTTTCCACTATTGCAGTTATTCTTTAGTCCTTCATCTTGGTATAGCAAATAACATTTCTGGTAGTTGATATTAATTGGCTTACATGTATGTGACATATACGTCTCATTTTAAATTATTTGCTCTTCGTTTGGAATTTTTTGGTGATTCAGTATTGTACGACATCAGCAAATGAAGGCTAAATTAAAGTGACATTCTAGTAAGGTACTTTCTTTCATGTATTGTTTTTACTTTAAGAGAAAACTTGTTTCTTTGTTTTGTTTATCGTTTAGGATTGAAAGCCCTTACTACATATTTTCTTAAAATAAAATACATGGTTTGTCCTGAACTTGTACCCAAAATACACCGTTAATCCCCACTTCAAAATAAGTCTACCAAATGTCCCTAATATCACCGTTTTGCATCGCCGATAGTCCTTTTGACTAACGAGCGTTAGTCATCGCCTTTGACCCCTCACGTGAAATTCATGTGAGGGCAAATTAGTAATTTGGCATGTGTTTTACCCCCAAAATACACCGTTTGTCCCAATTTATTTGATTATTTCTTTTTGAAACCTATAATCATTTGTAACAAGAACACAAAATCATGAAAGTTTTTCCAAACTCACAATTCTTTTTAAACCAAGAACATCAAGAACACCCACCGATCCGAATAATTCTAATTTTTCTTATTTTGTGGAATACGGAGTAGTATAAATACCTATGAATTGCAAGGCTGTCCAAACTTCAATATATTAGCTAATATCTGTTTAAGGGTTGGTAGGATGTGCGATATGATACTGATATCCAACTATTGTGACTTAAGTCACAATTGTCTGATTATGAATTTTTGATCTTGATCATCTAAAAATTTCAGTTTTATACGGTCTGTAATAGAAATGGATATTATAAGAAAAACGAAAAGATTGTATCTACCCCTCTAATTATCTGATTTTGATTATTCATTACCACAAATTGATTCTAGAACAGACTTCCAAACATGCCTAAGAACAATTACTTGTTAATTTTTGTGGATATACTAATTGTTGTGTTTTCCTTTTGGTAGATGCTTCCAACTCATGCCGGATGTAAACTAGGTGACAGGGACGGATGCATGGTTATAGCATGGGGGCAGGTGCCCTGCATGGCTAGCCGAAAAAGATGAGATTTTAGTGTAATTTTTTTTGATTTTGACCTTTTTACGAAAGTGCCTTCCACCAAAAACTCAAATTGCCCCCCACCCACTTACTAAAACCCAACATTCAAAGCTCTAAAACCGTACAAAGCATTCATCTCTAAGTAACAAAACTCGATTTATCATTTCATTCGTTAAGTGGAACCAAAGCGGATAGGGATAATTAGTCCCAATAGATCTATTTATTCACTCGCGCTCCCTCAACCGGGTCTCTCCGGGTCGAGAAATTAAACAGATTCATGGATAATGCGGGCAGTTAGTAGTTCAGTGGGTTTGTTAAGCAAAATTAGGCAACACGTAAATAGGATATGGTAACTGCGGAGTGGAAATAACACTTGTGTCCAATAAAGCAATAACCTTTTTATTCATAAACAACTTTAAGTACTTAATTCCATAAGTAGAAAGAGTGTGATATCAATCAAGTAACCAGGTTTGTAATTAGTGTGTGTATAAACGAGTTTTGTAATTCTGGTAACGTGTAAAAAGGAGTTTGTAAACGGTAGGCATGTTTCTCACTCCCAAAAGATAAGATAATATAAAACATTTATTCAAAACGAGTAAAATGTGGGGCTATGAACTCACCTTGATGTTGCAGAGCAACTAGCAGAAATGCAAATGATAAGCACAGCACAAACGGAGAACATAATGGCTCGACCAACAAGATGCAGCTTAACTTAACGGCTAATTCCCACTAGTTTAGGATGATGAATTTGGTTTTCCGATGGATCAAAGCGACACGTTGATAAGGGATTTGGATTTCGAGTTGGATGAGTTTCGTGGTTGGTTAAAAAAATCGAAAAGCAACGCAAAGTATGTTATATATTCCGTATATATCACATATGAAAAATAAACAATTATATAATTCATGGCGCGATTTATATGATTGTTAAGCAATCAACTATAAGAATAAGTCGCATTGTATAAAACACTTTACAAAGTTATTATATAAGGAGAAACGTGAAGAAAAATAATTGTAACAATATAATTTCGACACGTTTTCAGAATTCGTCTAATTAAATTTAATAAATCGTTCTTGTATAAAAGTAAAACACTCTTCTTAATGTCACGAATTATTGAATTAATGGGACGTTATTAAAAGTTGTTTTACACAAACTTATTATTTTATTTCATTAGTCGGGGAATTATAAAATTTATTTTATAATTTAGTGTTTCGTTGACGCGTTTAACTAAATTAGTTGTCATCGTTTGTAAAAAGTTTAATAATTTCGTTCATTTTCCGGTTTATAGTATCAATTCATTATAAAAATCTTAAGACTATGACTAGATCATATTTATCGGGTTTCCAAAAATAATTTAGAAGTGGTGTGAACCGAAAAAAATATTAATGTATTAAACAATCTTTTAATTTTCGGCATGACCTTGTCTGTTTTTTTTATTACGACAATTTTCCAAATTTCACAAAAACTCGACGTTTCTCTTTTTAATTATCCGTGTTGCAAAGTACTCGCTAATTTCAATATATTCTAGTAAACGAAATCAAACAACATTTTAAAAAGACAATAATATAACTCAAACCAAACACACCCTTGTTAGTAACTAAACATCGAACCAACGATCCCTACTGGCATGTATCCAAACATCCATATATAGGCTGTTTTAAAATGCACTAGGTCCAAACATCATCCATAAGGCCTTTTGACAGCAAAACTCAAACGCACCCGACTTGGCTGCGTTTCCTAAAAAACCAAACAACCCCTTTTACTGCATATATAAATCAGCGAAAACAAACACACCCTTATTAAGGTTTTATTAACACACAACGCACCATAATGGTGATGCTGTCCAAACCGCACACCAATTGTGTGTGTAACCACAGATCCAAACGCCCCTCGGGCTGTTACAACGCGAAACAAAGAAACCACTTTAAAAAATTTACTATTTTTTACAAAATCATAACAATCCAAAATAGAATAAAATAATTAAAGAAATATATAAAAAGAGAGGTCGGGTGTGGCAGTGGTACGCGGGCTGACTGCGAAACACCAAACGCACCTTGGGGTGTTAATTTAAAAAACCACATCACCATATGGTCTGCGGCGGCTGTGGGGGGGGGGGGGGGGTGGCGGCAAGCGGTGGGGGTGGGGGTGGTGAGATAATGATGGTGGTGGTCATGAGGGTGGTGACGAGGTGTTAGCTGGGGAGGGTGATGGCGGCTGTGGAATGGAGGGGTCCGGTGGTTGAGGTGGCTCGAAAGTGTGGTGGCTTAGGGGTAGATGTGACGTGGTTCGGATGGTTTTGAGGCTGTTGGGGGTCGTGAGGGGGTGGCTGTTGCAACCGGCGGTGCCGGAACTAGCCGGGGCGGAAAAAGTTGGGCGGCGGAGGAGAAGGATAGTGGTATAATGGATCGGGTTAGGATCGGGTTGATCTATCTCTCCTTGGTATCATTTTTGTGGGTTCGCAGGAAACGTTTTCGGCGTGGTGGTTGTGCCGGGAAAAACGGTTGGGCCGGTGGCGGCGGGGGAGGGCTACCAGAAAATTGGGTGGGGGAGAGGAGAAGGGAGAGAGAGAGTGTTTAGTGGTGTGTGTTGTAAAATTTTTGTCTAAGGAAATAAATGTTATAATTTTATTTATCTATAAAACTTTTAAATGAATTAGTAAAGTGTATAATAGTTGAGGTTTTTTTAAAGTGTATCTTTTTTATTAATACTTTTGTATATAAAAAAGCGGTTCTTGAGAATAGGTTTTGATTTGACCTTATCGAGGTTTCTAAAAATACGAAAACTTTGAGCATTGGTTTTTCCAAATAAATTTTTCAGATAAAATCGAGTATTTACTGGATTTTATTTTATCAATGTTTTATACAAATATAACTAAATTCATTATGATTATGTTATTTTATTTGGTACCATTATAAGTGTCACGGGCACAGGCTTTGTCCGTTTATAAAATTTAAAACTATAATTTTGAACATTCGTGTTTCTAAAATAAACCGCCTTTTGAATTAAAAATTAAATATTTATTAATTATTTTTATTTAATAAATAGTGATAATTAAATATTAAATTTAATTTTTTTGGTCGGTCAGAGTTGCGTTCAAAAATTTTGCGAGGCTTTTATTTCAGTCTTTTTCTGCTTGGTTTCATGTCTAGGGCAAAAACTTAAAAATAGTTTGTTCGGAATGTCGTTTTATGTCAAACGCTAGTATACCCCATAATTAATAATTCATTTTGGCGGGTCGCTTTTGATAAATCAATTTGGGAATAAAATATATCTTCTCGTTTTCTAATCAATAAGTTTGAAAAATAAATTTGCAAATGAGCAATAATAATAGTAATTATGGTTTTTAATTTTATATACGTTCGAAATGTACCGGATACGCGGTTAATCGTTTTTTATGTGACCGTTTAAAAGGTCAACCAGTCAAAAGTCAAGCAAAATCATAAAGTTAAAGTGTTTTTAAATTAGTAATTTTAAAATATCGAAAAAAATTGCGAGGTGTTGTGACTGCAGTACCTACCCCTTAAAGGAATCCCGTCCCGGGATTCGATTTTTGTTAACCTATTGTGTGATTAGGAACATATTTAGGATTTAACAAATCCGTTTTTAAACATGGCGTTGAAAATTTTATTCAGCAAAATTCAATGTTTTGACATTTCTTAATATACAAAAATATTGGCTAAGTTTGACCAGGTTATTTAATTCGTCAACATGAGTATTTTAGAAAAATATCGTTACCAGTTTTGTGGTTGATATAACATGTTATAATAAAGTCTATTGATAGTGAAGACATAAAAGGAGAAAGTGTAGACGTAAGGTGGTATGTCTTGTATAAGGGTATTTAAAGTGTTATGGGCAGAGATATACTGTAATGGACGGGTGAATTAATATCTGAACGAGGACACTAAAGGATTGTAAGTATCTCAACTTACTTAGAAGTGTACGAGGTAGAATCATGACTCAACATGCACCATGGAGCAGACGATGCCGAATTAAAGTATAATCGATACATGCTCTAACCGCAAATTACTTAAATAGACGCACGCGTAGAACGGGGAAAAATAATAAATAAAGGACGTTGGACACACAACGTTTTAATAACCGAAAAACTAGACAAACCATATATGTTTGTGCTTTAGCTTAGTCAACAAAAATGTGTTTTTACGACTTATTAAATTTATAAAGATGTTACGACGTTCTTACGAAAAGTTACTATTTATAGAAAGTTGTCCATTTTAGTAAGTTTTAATTTTGTGACGTTTAATAGCATCCCTAATTAAATCGTTTATATATATCCAAAAATGAACTATTGAAACTATCGTGTACCCAAAATACTTAGCTTGCAAAAAGATATATTCATGGGAAAATGTTGCTTATATTTGAAATGACCAACGGCACAAGACTTATCCTATTTTTTAGAAAAAAATTCCTAAAACCTTCGTTTTGTGTTAAGAAGCTCCACATAATATTTTCAAAAACTTCGACACTTATATAAACCTTTCGAGTCATTTAAAACGAGCAGTTTTACCCTATTTATAAAGCTCTGGAACCAACAACTTATTTTTATAAATCACACATGGACTTGAACATAATGCAAATATTTCTTCAAAACTATCCAAAATTCTTTTACGCCAAAACCAATCCACAAAATTTCAATATAATTCAAGCATAACCTTATCGCCATTTTTGTTGCAACTTACAATTCTCACATCCTCTCAACAAGAACAATTTATATATCTGAAATCATCAAAAATCTTTATTAAAATATTTATTCATTTTTTAAAAAAAAATCATAGCACAAACATATGGGAGTCTGCTGAATCAATAGAGTATAATACACTAGCAACAATAAACTTGAAATAAACGGGTGATGGGATGCGGAGAGTGTCATTTTGAGAAGAAGAAACATATCCCCAGAATTAAAGGTCAACTATGGCGAGGAGCTGCACTGGGAGGCAAAAGTAATAACTTAAGAATGAGATAAGGTAGTTCAAGTGAGGTCTTAAAGTTCTGTTGAATGGTAAGACACGATCGTGTTTCTAGGTCTTTTTAACGGATTCCGGTGATTATCAGTTTCGAGTTGCATACTTATATTGTCTAGTGTTCCCAACTATATAGGGTCGTGTGTCGAGGTTGTCCTTCTCATGAACTTTCAGTTGGTGGTAGCTAGTCCTTAGGTCTTTCAGTTGATGGTAGCTAGTCCTTAGGTCCAAATTTTCGCGTAAGCGATACCTCCTCGCAGGTTGATCGAAAAAAGTTCGTCTATACTACGGTAAACGGGTAACGGTTAGCTTGTTAAATTCTCGGCTTGTCAGTGTACATCCTGAAGGATCCATCAGAGGTTTTGTCGATACGAGGATCTAATAATTCACGTGATCTCTATCTCACTAAAAGGTAAGTATATTGAAGAAAATCTTCTAGTTCTATTGGGTTATTATCCACTTTAAAGTGATATGATCATTCCATTCTAGAACCTTTCAATCCGTTAATTTCCATGACTACAGGAAAGCATGATTTAGTTCTCTCGGCTAAGTGGTTATGGTGTTATCCTATGATCCAAGGTTGATAAAAAAAATCTGCTTAGTTGATGTGATTACGGGGGGGGGGGGGGGGGGGGGGGGGGGGGGGGGGGGGGGGGGGGGGGGGGGGGGGGGGGGGGGGGGGGGGGGGGGGGGGGGGGGGGGGGGGGGGGGGGGGGGGGGGGGGGGGGGGGGGGGGGGGGGGGGGGCGGGGAATACAAAATACACGTGACCGGATCCACGACTTGATGGGAATTAGCACACGCCAAATATTTCATAAAAAATAACAAAAAAAAGGTGCAATATATTATTCGTTTTAACAATGTAGGGCAAAAGAAAGATATATAAATGAAAAAAGTAAGGGTTAATTTGACTAAAAAGTTATAGTGACTACTCCCAGCTAGCTTGGGCCTGGCTGAATTTATAATAGGTTGGTCTGATATGTATAATTTAAGATAAACTCGACTGAATTGCTCATTTCGTCTATTAATGATCTCTATAAAAAAAATCTTATACGGTCATAATCGTTATAGTTTATAAGGTAAGCATAACAGTTCGTTGGTAAGGTATTAACTTGTAGTTTATTATAACGGACCACAAAGTATTTTGTAAGATAATAGGAAATGTTTTATGAGGTGATAACAAAATAGTTTACAAGAAAATTACGTGACGGTTTATAATATAATGGTAACAAATGGTTTACGAGTTGACAACCCAACAGTTTATAAAGTGGCAACGTAATGGTTTATAAAAGACACGAAATAGCTCATAAGATGTTGACGACATATTTCATAAATTGACAGCGAAATAGTTTATAAATGACAACGAAATAATTCATGAGGTGACACGAAAATAGTTTGTAAGATATCTGCAAAATAATTTATAATAGGGTAGCAAAAGGGTTTATAATTAACCGTAAATTAGGTTATAAAATGAAAACGAGTTGGTTCATTAATTTATACTCAAATAAGTTATGAGGTAATAGTAAAGTAATTATAAAATATTGACAAAACGGTTCATGGAATGATATCAAAATAGTTTATAAGGTGTTGAAATAAACAAGAAGCTATCAGCAAACGGTTTGTAAACTGGTGGTAAAATAGTTCATAACGCGGCAACAATTATGTTTATAAGACGACACTAAAATAGTTCATAAGGTACCATCCAGTTAGTTAATAACAATAAGACAGTTTACATAATAATAGTGAAATGGGTGTAAGACGGTAAAGGAGTAGCTTACTTATATTTACTAGAGAATTAAAGTGTAACTGACAAAATCGTCATGACACAAATTGAACAAATGATTTAGGAAAAATCCACACAATACACGAAATTCACAGGTAAGTACTAGTGCAAAACTCTTAGAGATTTCAGTCTAAGTCTACTTAGGGTTCACTAGATAAAGAAAAATCTCTCCCTAAACATCAGCGGTATCTTTGACGGCGTTAGAGTTCCAATGAGTTTTAACCTCCTAAATGCGGTTCGCACTGTTCAGACTTCTAATTTGCCACTATGGCCTTTAAGCTGAATATCGAAACGGGTGTCCTATAATTCCCACTCACATGGCCAACACTCTTGTAGTTATTGCACTTCACAGTGCATGGTTCCAGTGTTGCCTGGTTGCAAACATTTGTTTGTTGTGGAAGGAAAGGAATTTTTTGCCTACTTATGCGGTCCTTTGAAATTTGTTTTTTAGCAATGTAAGTTCTATGACACTTTTGTCATTTATCCTTGTTGTTGTCAATTCTTACTACCTTGGTTTTCCTAGCGTAAGACCTAATCCATTTTAGTCGCGAGAATCAATGTGGATTCCTTTCCTCAATAACAGTATTTTTGCTATCGATAGCATTAGCAATTTTTTGGGTTACAATACACTCATCCTCGTTTGGAAATCATCTCCTTGTCTTGTCGTCGGGTATGTTATTCAAAATCTGGAATGGGGTAAAGGAAATGAAATATAGTCGAAATTTAATATGAATAAGTATAGACTAATGTATACTATTTAATTTCATTTAAACGAAGAATGCGTCCAATTCCTTTCAAAGAAAGAGGTTTATAAACTTGGCATTCATCTCTACTCAATAATTTTCTGTTGTAATACGCGCGTACTCATAAAATCTTCAAGGTGGTGATGAAAATACGATGCAGAGGCACTCTATTGGAGTAATGGGACGAGTTTTTTTTAAAAACTCGTCTTCGGGGAGACGGGGCGAGAAAAAACAATTAGGGCGAAGATAGACATAGAGTTTCTAATTAGCTTGATGAGTATGACGGTTTAATAGTAAATTAGATTTAACGATCCTTTATGAACGAAGCTTGACATAGCAATTACCTATTAAACCTACACAGTTACAAAGGTAGAAGCCCATTACAAGCCTTGTGAAACGTAGATTCATACATAATTTCCATGGTTAATCTAACCGTGTCGGAGTTTCGTGTAATACGATTTTGTATAAGGTTATGAGTAATAAGTTCAAGACCATTGCACGCTCACCCATGTCTTTGACAAATTTTTTGAGACCATTAGTGTCATCCATCATTGTCTTAGAAAGGTATTTACACATTTATATGACAACTTCATATTAAGGTAAATAGAGGGAATAAACGTAAGGCGAACGTAAACCGCGGGAAGGAAAAATAGTGAATAAACCGCAAAGTAAAAGAGAACCTCGAAAAGAAAAGATAACCGCAGAGAAAAGATAATCGCAGAGAAAAGATAAGCGTAAGCTCATAGCAAAAACACGTATAAGGCACACATAAAAGCACGTAAGGATCACATATTGGTTATAAACCAGACCTAGATATTCTACCTAGATATTCTACTTGGTTCTCTATAACCTTGGCTCTGATACCAATCTGTCACACCCCCAGACGGGGCCTGGACGGAAAACATGTCCGAGGGCATGACGTCATCATAATCCGAACACAAGGCACAAGAGAACCACCACTAATGGACGTTTTGAAAATCATAGCTCGTTGCATTGTTTAAAAATAAATAAGTTTTACAATATTTAAAGGAAATTAGACATTTGCAGAAGCGTAAGTAAAATGTAGCGGAAACATAATTTGGTTTTCAAAAGACAACGAGTATGATATTTTGATAAGTCTTGAAAGAGTATCATATTGCACGTAGACTCCACATAGCACATCAAGAAGTCCAAAGCTAAGCACCTGAGAAAAACATGCTATACTTAAAACGGTCAAAATATCGTTGAGTGAATTCATAGGTTTAAGTTAAAACATTTTATGAGGACGAAAAACATTTAGTGAATACTGCTTTACTTAATGGATTACGAAAAAAAACATAATTTAATAATCTGAAACGTTAAAACCAAAGTAGTTGTGGACCACAGTTTACAGTACGCACGTGACAGAGTTATAGGGAATTTAAACTTCACATACAAAGACAGTCATGCGACTATTTTAAACGGATACAATATCCGCATGAAACAAGTGTATACCTGTTGTTGCGCTAAGCTCATGACACTAAAGCTAATAATAATCAACAAGGGCATGTGTATTCCTGGTATATTGTATTCATGCCCTTAAACACGGTGTCCTCCCAAACCAAAGTCCACCATTAGTGCTACCAATCGACCATGACATATATCAGTTTGTTCTTCGTTAAGTGGAACCCAAGCGGATAGGGGATATTAGTCCCAATAGATCTTTTTATTCACTAGCGCTCCCTCTCAACACGGTCCTTCCGGATCGAGAACTTAAACAGTTCATTGATAATTCAGTGGGGCAGAGAGTAGTTCGTGTGGTTTTAAGCAACTTAAGGCAAAACACGGTATAAATAGATATTTTTAACTGAAAACACATGCTGTCCAATAATTAAAGGAATAAACCCATTTTATTTCATAAAAAACTTTTAAGTACTTAATTCCATAAGTAGAAAGATGTGATATCAATCAAGTAACAATGGTTTGTTATTAGTGTGTGGTGGTAACGAGTTTGAAATTCCGGTAACGTAAAGGAGTTTGTAATAACGGAGCATGTTTCTTACCCCTAAAAGATAATAAAAACACTTTATTAAACGTGTAAAATGTGGGGCTATGAACTCACCTTGATGTTGCAGAGCACTAAGAAGAAATGCAAAGATTAAGCACTAGCACTAACGGAAGAAGAGAACATAATGGCTCGACCAACAAGATGCCTAGCTTAACTTAACGGCTTAAATTAACACTTTGTTAGGATGATGAATTTGGTTTTCCTTCCGAGGATCAAAGCGACACGTTGATTAAGGGATTTGGATAATTTCGAGTTGGTACTTTGGGTTCCGTGGTTTTGGTTAAATAAATCGAAAAAAGAGCAACGCAAAGTATCGTAATATATTCCGTATATATCACATATGAAAAATAAACAATTATATAATTCATATGACGAATTATATAGTAAAGACAAACAACTAAAAGAATAAGTCGCAATGTATAACACTTTACAAGTATTATATAAGAAACGTAAGAAAAATAATCGTAACAATATAATTCGACACGTTTTCAGAAATCGTCAATTAAATTAATAAAACGTTCTTGTATAAAAGTAAACACACGTTCTTAAAGTCACGAATTGAATAAAGGACGTTTTTAAAGTTTTTAGACAACTTATTATTTTATTCATTAGTCGGGAATTATAAAATAATATTTTATAATTTAGTGTTTCGTTGCGCGTTTTAACTAAATTAGTTGTCTCGTTTGTAAAAGTATAACTTTCGTTCATTTACCGGTTTATCGTATCATCATAATAAAAATCTTAAGACTATGACTCGATCCTCTTTATCGGGTTTCCAAAATAATAGAAGTGTTGAACGAAAAATATTAAGTATATAAATTTTTATAAATTTCGGCATGACCTAGTCGTTTATACGACGTTTTCCAATTTCACAAAACTCGACGTTTCTCATTTTAATTAATCCGTGTTGCAAAGTACCCGCTTATTTCAATATATATATCTAAACGAAATCAAACAAACATTTTAAAAAGACAAATATAACAAAACCAAACACACCCTTGTTAGTAATTAAACAACGAACCAAACGCACCCTACTCGGCTGTACCAAACACCCACAGAACCAAACGCACCCTAAATGGCTGTAAAACAGCTTCGCTTAACAACCAAACGCACCCTAATGTTGTTTAAACAACGACACAAACACACCCCTTAGGCTGTTACTACAGCCAAACGCAGCCTCTTGGCTGTTTTATACAGCCAAACGCACCCTTACGGGTTGTAAAACCAGAAAACAAACACCCCTTTAAAATTTTACTAGTTTTTACAAAATCATAACCAACCAAACTCGAATAAATAATAAAAAGAAATGTATAAAAAGAGAGGTGCGGGTGGCAGTGGAGGTGGAGTGTGGTAGCAGCGGCTGCTGCCGCAGTTGGTGGTGGGGCGGAGGTGCGTGACGAGGGTGGTGACGATGTGGTGAAGGTTTCGGTGGTGGTGATGTTGGTTGTGACGGGGTGACGTTGGTGAGGGTGGATGCGGTGAGAGATGGTTGGGGTGGTGCGAGGGTGGTGTTATAGTGGCTGCGGGTTGGTGGAGGCCACGATGGTGTGGCGACTGCGAAGGCAGTGGTGGTGAGGTGGTTATGGTGGCGTCGGCGGTGTGGTGGCTGCCACCGGCGGTGACCGGAACTAGCCGGAAAAAGTGGGGCGGCGGAGAAGGAGTGGCAGCGAGTGGTATAATGGATCGGGTAGATCCGGGCTTGATCTATCTCTTTTGCATCATTTTTGTGGTTCGCCGGAAAAGTTTTTCGGCGGTGGTTGGCCGGAAAAGGTGGTGGTGGCCGGCGGTGAGGGCTGCCGGAAAATGGGTGGGGGAGAGAGAGAGAGTTATAGTGTGTGTGTATTATTAGGGATGAAAATGAATAAAAGTTATAAATTTTATTTATATATAAAACTTTTAAAATGAATTAGAAAGTGTATAATAGTTGAGGGTTAAAAGTGTAACTTTTTATTATACTTTTGATAAAAAGCGGTTCGAGACTCGTTTGGGCGACTTAAATACTTATTGATTCGACCGCGCGAAAATTGGCCATTGTTTCCAAATACAAATAATTTTTCCAACAAAAACGAGTATTTACTTGATAATATTTCATAATTATTTTTATAACATTTATAAAAATGTTCGTTATTTATTTAGTGAACCGGTTACGTCTCGTCCGAAATAAAAATAAAAATATATTTCTAACTCATATATTCGCGTTATCAACAAACGTTTTCGAATAAAATAATGACTAATTTATTAAATATTTTCATTTAATAAAAAGTGTTGATTAAATATAATATAATTATTTTCTCGTTTCTAAATCTTGCGAGGGCATTTCAGTCACTTTCTGACTGTTTTCGGGTCTCGGTTAAAACTAAAAAGTTGTCTGGAATGTCGTTTTACATCAAATTGCTTTAGAGTCCGAATAATGAAAACGTAATTTAGCGGGTCGTTTTTGATAAATCAATTCAGGAATAAAATATATCTTCTCGTTTTCAAGTCAAATAAGTTAGAAAAATAATTTGCAAATGAGCGATAATAATCGAAATTATGATTTATTATTTAAAAACGTTTCAAAAATTTTACCGGCTACGCGGTAATCGTTTTTATGTGACCGTAAAAGGTCAAAAAGTCAAAAGTCAAGTCGGAACCAAAAAGTCAAAGGGTAAAATAGTAATTTAAAATATCGAAAATTGCGGGGTGTGACAGTACCTACCCCTTAAAGGAATCCCGTCCCGGGATTCGATTTTTGTTAACCTATTGTGTGATTAGGAACATATTTAGGATTTAACAAATCCGTTTTTAAACATGGCGTTGAAAATTTTATTCAGCAAAATTCAATGTTTTGACACTTCTTAATATACAAAAATTTTGGCTAAGTTTGACCAGGTTATTTAATTCATCAAAATGAGTATTTTAGAAAAATATCATTACAAGTTTTGTGGTTGATATAACATGTTATAAGGAAAGTCTATTGATAGTGAAAACATAAGAGGAGAAAGTGTAGACGTGTGGGTATGTCTGTATAAGGGTTTAAATGTTTTAGGGCAGAGATATCTGTAGGGACCGGTGATTAATATCGAACGAGGCTAAAGGATGTAAGTATTCAACTTACTTAGAAGGTACGAGGAAGTATCGTGACTCAACTCACCTTAAACAAGGAGGAGAATAAAGTATAACCGAACGGCTTCTAATCGCGACTTAATATAGACGCGTCGTGGAACGAGAAATAATAATAATAACGAAACGTTGCACACAACGTTTAATAAGGAAATAGACAACCATATATGTTTGTGCTTTTGGTTTAGTCAACAAAATGTATCTTTACGAACTCGTTAAGTTTTTGAAGATGCTAGTTCTTACGAAGATTTACTATTTATAGAAAGTTTCCATTTTTGGAAAGTGTTTAGTTTCGAGATGTTAATAATATCCCCTATTTTAATCGTTTCCAAATTTCCAAAAATGAACTATTGAAACCCTATCGTTTAACCAAAATACTTAGCTTGCAATATATATATATATATATATATATATATATATATAATGTTGCTATATTTAGAAATGACCAACGGCAATGACCTATCATTTTTAAAAATTTTCTAAACCTTCGTTTTGATATTAAGAAGCTCCACGAATATTTTCAAAAACTTTCGACACTTAATAAACTTTTAGAAACATTTTTAAACATCCGTTTACCCTCATTTAAAACTCGGACCAACAACTATATTTTTATAAATCACCCATGGACTTGACCATAATGCCACAATATTTTCCAAACTATCCAAAATTCTTTTACGCCAAAACTAATCAACCAAATTCATTATAATTCAAACTCAACCTCATCGCCATCTTTGTTGCAACTCACAAATCTCACAACCTCTCAACAAGACAATTTATATATTTGAAATCATCAAAATCTTTATTAAAATATTTATTCATTTTAATAAATTTGAAAATCATAGCACAAACATATGGAGTCGTGAATCAAAAGTATAAGAATACGCAACAACAATAACTATAACAAACGGTGACGAAATGCGGAGAGTGAGGACATTTTGAGAAACAATATCCACAGAATAAAGGTCAACGATTAGGAGGAGCTCGCGGGAGAGCTCAGGTGATACGTGACGAAATATCGTACTCAGTCGTTAGTTCGTGGATAAATCAAATCCATTAGCTCAAAAGTGCACAAGTCGGTTAACTCCACAAACAGTTTATGATCGCAAGGTTTTGTAACGGCAAGAGTAAAAATTTTAAGAATGAGATAAGGTAGTTCAAGTGAGGTCTTAAAGTTCTGCTGAATGGTAAGACACGATCGCGTTTCTAATCTTTTTAACGGATTCCGGTGATTGTCGGGTTCGAGTTCATACTCATGTCATATTGAATGGATGGTTCAGAAAGTTCAGTGTACAATCTCAAATGATAGTACCAACTTCTATATTCTTTCCGTCGGCTAACTCAACATAGTCCTTAATGTCTGCGGTAGATGGGACAATGCCACTTAAAGAGCTAAACTCAGCGAAGGTGAGGCTTCTATGAACTAGGTTCCATGCACTTGCAATAATTCTGTCCTTTACTTCAATTGCAGGTCCATCAAAAGTTTGTCATTAAGAGAATCTCATAATTTGCGTGAGTCTAACTCACAAAAAGGTAAGTATATTGAAGAAAATATTCTAGTTCTATTGGTTATAATCCACTTAAAGTGATATGCTCATTACATTCTGGAACCTTTCAATCCGTAATTTCCATGACTACAGAAAGCATGATTTAGTCTCTCGGCTAAGGGTGTGGCGTTCCTATATACCAAGGTTGAAGAAAATCTGCTTAGTTATGATGCTTACGAATACAAATACACGTGACCGACACGACTCATGAATACGCACGCCAAATATTAATAAAATACCGTACAATATAATCTCGTTAACCATGTAGAGGAAAGGAAGAAAATAGAGGTGGTGCGTATGGGAAATTTGACAAAAAATTTATGGTGACTACTCCCAGCATGGCATGGTCCTTCCTGAATTATCCATAGTTGATCAGGCTATGCATAATTTAGGAACTAACGATAAAATGCTCATTTCGTCAAACAAATGTTATGTTAAAGAAAAATCTTATATGGTATAAACGATATAGTTTATAAGGTAGCAAAACAGTTCGTGGTAATGAAAACAAAATGACAATTTTTTTTTTTTGTAAGATAACATGAAATGTTTTATGAGGTGATAAAAATAGTTTACGAGAAAGTTACGTGACGGTTTATAATGTAAAGGTAACATATGGTTTACAAGTTGACAACCCAATAATTTATAAAGTGGCAACGTAATGGTTTATAAAAGACACGAAATAGCTCATAAGATGTTGACGTCATATTTCGTAAATTGACGGCGAAATAGTTTATAAATGACAACGAAATAATTTATGAGGTGACACGAAAACAGTTTATATGATGACTGCAAAATAATTTATAATGGGGTAGCAAAAGGGTTTATAATTAACCGTAAGTTAGGTTATAAAATGAAAACGAGTTGGTTCATTAATTAATACTCAAATAAGTTATGAGGTAATAGTAGGAAAATTATAAAATGTTGACAAAACGGTTCATGGAATGATATCAAAATAGTTTATAAGGTGTTGAAATAAACAAGAAGCTATCAGCAAACGGTTTGTAAACTGGTGGTAAAATAGTTCATAACGCGACAACTAGGTTTATAAGACGACACTAAAATAGTTCATAGGATACCATCCAGTTAGTTGATAACAGTAAGACAGTTTACATAATAATAGTGAAATGGTTGTAAGACGGTAAAGGAGTAGCTTACTTATATTTACTAGAGAATTAAAGTGTAACTGACAAAATCGTCATGACACAAATTGAACAAATGATTTAGGAAAATCCACACAATACACGAAATTCACAGGTAAGTACTAGTGCAAAACTCTTAGAGATTTCAGTCTAAGTCTACTTAGGTTCACTAAGATTAAGGAAAAATCTCTCCTTAAACATCAAGCGTTATCTTTGACCGCGTTAGAGCTCCAACGAGTTTTAACCTCAGCTAAATACAGGTTCGCGATGGTTCATATTTCTAATTTCCACTGCAGGCTCCTAAGTTGAATTTCGATAAGGGTGTTTTTTCCCTACAATTTCTACTCACATGGCCAACACTCTTATAGTTATTGCACTTCAAAGTGCAAGGTCTAGTGTGGTGCAACTTACGTTTGTTGTAGAAGGGTAACTCTCCTATACATCCGTTCTTGAAATTTGGTTTAGCAATGTAAGCTCTCACGGCCCTTTGTCATTTATTTTGTTGTTGGCAATCCTTACCACCTTGGTTTTCTAACGTATGACCTAATCTATTTAGTAGCGAGCCATGTAGTTTCTTTCCTCATAGACAGTATTAGCTTCGATAGGATTAGCAATTCGTTGGGTTACAATACACTTGATCCTCGTAGATCTCATTCCTTGTCATGTTGTCAATATTTACTTCAAAATCGAACGGAGTAAAGAAAATGAAATAAGTCGAATTTCAAAAGTCGTGCTTCCAAAAATGGGATGTTATGAGGTGATGGGTTAAAGTTGTGTGCGAATTAATCGGCATGCTCCTAGGAGTTACGAGAAGTAAGAGAAGTTGAGACGTAATGAGATGACGTAGATGTTTCAACAGTATGGGACGGGTGTTCAAAGTCGTCTTCAGAGTCGAATAGTAGGATAACCAGTGGGGTCGGCAGACTGCGACAATTTTCAAAGTTATGCAAAACGATATAATGTAAAGTCGTGAAGAGTTTTAAAGATCATCGTAATTATTCACAATTTTTTAGAAGTAAACGAGACCATTGTGTCACTCACAATGTCTTAGAGAAGTTTAGAGACCATTGTGTCACTCACAATGTCTTAGAAAAGAATTTAGAGACCATTGTGTCACTCACAATGTCTTAGAAAAGAATTTAGAGACCATTGTGTCACTCACAATGTCTTAGAAAAGAATTTAGTATTTATATAGACAACTTCTATATAAAAAAGTAGGGAAATATACATAACGCAAACGTAAACTGCAGAGAAAAGATGACCGCAGAGAAAAGATAAGTGTAGAGAAAAGATAAACGCAGGGTACATGTAAACCCATATCATAGCATGCTCAAAGAAAAATGGTTCTCAGGTATATGCCATAGCAAAAACACGTATAAGGCATACATAGAAGAACGTAAGGATCACATACAGGTTAAAGAACAGACCTAGATATTCTACCTAGATATTCTACCTGGTTCTCTATAACCTTGGCTCTAGATACCAATCTATCACACCCCTAGACGGGGCCTGGACAGAATACGTGTTCGAGGGCGTGCGTCATAATATACATCACACAAAGCACCAGAACGACCACTAATGGATGTTTTGAAAATCATAACTCGTTGCATTATTTAAAATAGATAAGTTTTACAAGATTCAAAAGAAATTAAACATTTGCGGAAGCGTAAGTAAAATGTAGCGGAAGCATAATTTGGTTTTCAAAAGACAACGAGTATGAATGAGAAATAAAGTCTTGATAAATGGTATCATATTGCACGTAGACTCCACATAGCACGTCAAGGAAGTCCAAAGCTAAGCACATAAGAAAAACATGCTTAAAACGTCAACACAAAGTTGGTGAATTGTTAGGAATATTGTAATAGATAGTTACTACTAGTAGGTATGTAGTTCCTACTGGTAGAATAAAAGTTCCTGCTGGTAGGTATGTAGTTCCTACTGGTGGTAAGGATAATAGTTATAGTTAGTGCTGGCAGACACAAAAGTTATTCTGCTGGTTAAACGATATAGTCTTGGGTAGTATTATACTTACTCCGAGTTGATAGTATAGTTAGTTAGTGATAAGGATATGCATGAGATATCCTAGGAAGTGATAATACCTATCTTTTTAGCGAGTCTTAGGTAACAGGTTGTTAGGGTTTCATGAGTATTTAAGAAACCTACGGTCATAGATGAAAGGGAGACGATCGGAAAAACACTTTTATTGTTAATAGAAAAGATCCATAGAGGATCATTGTTTGAGTAATTCTTCTTCTTTAACTCTATTGTTTATATTCCGCGTAAACAATAGTTTAATTTGTTAGAGTCTCTCTTAGAGTTGCTTGTGATTACATAAGTACTCTACAACCTAGCAGGCTTGAAGATCTATCTAGGGCTGGACCTACAAGTTTGGTGATGGTGGTATAGTAGGTGAAATAGTAGGTATCAGTGTGGTGTCAATATGGGTAGTAGGTAGGGTCATAAAAGGTGTAGTGTCTAGAATAGTGGTAAGGATAGTACCAATTAAGATAACTCGTCTAGTAGATGTCCCCACATTATCCTCTGACAAATTTGATGAAACTAAGATAACAAAGATAGCCATAACCTGCATAAGCAAAAGTTTATATAAATATCCTTTATATCAACCGTGCATGATGCGGAAAAAGAATGAACAAATGGGTAAATGAACGATTAAATGAAATGAATAGACCATCAGATGTAATGCCGCGAAATGAAATGCAATATAATTATAGTAGTATTAGTTATACTTAATATTTACTTACATAGTACATATACATATTACGTATATGTAAAATCGCGTAAGGCACATATAATCACGTAGGATCACATACTGGTTATAGACCAGACCTAGTTATACTACTTGGTTCTCTATAACCTTGGCTCTTGATACCAATCTGTCACACCCCCAAATAGGGTCCCGCCCGATTAAGCGTCTGAGGGCGTGACGTCACTGAATATCCAAGTATAAAGCATAAAGAACGACCTCTAAGGGTACGTTTTAAAAATAAACACCGTTGCATAAATTCAAAAGATTAATAAGTTTACATCGATCAAATTCAAAAGATTCATTAGTTGAAATGCAGAAGCTTAAATGAGTTCAACAACGGTATTTAATGACATAGATAAATTTCTGAAAAAACTGGTCTGGGCAAATAGCCTTCACATAAGTTAAGCAACGACATCCATGCTAAGCACCTGAGAAAAACATGCTTAAAACGTCAACATAAAGTTGGTGAATTCATAGGTTTAGTTCAAATGTAATTAATGTGGACCACAAGATTATCAAAACGTATGCGACAGGTATAGGAGATACAACTTCACATAAAGAGGCATTTGCGTTGCACTACGCTTGTGACACCGAAGCTAATACTGAAAGATAGCATGTACACTGCTATATAAGGCTTGCCCTTCAGGTGTCTGACCAAAGACCACCTAACTAGTTTCGACATGACATATATCCGTTAGTTCTTGGCAAACTCGAACTAGTAAGTGCTTCTTACCCGGATATGGATAATTATTCCTAATAGATCTATTTATTCACTTGTGCTCACTTAACCAGCCAGTCGGTTAAAGGTGATTATAGTTCATGATAATTTGGGCAATAGTGGTCTAAACGCTACTTAGGCAACACGTAAACGGGGAATTTCTCATGTATAGTACTTGTGTCCAATTTTAAAAGCAAGCAATGTTTCTAACCCCAAGTTATAAAACATTTAATCAAAACGAATAAAGAATGAGGCTATGAACTCACCTTGATTGGTGAATTGAAGTAGTGAATAGTCTAGAAATAAAGTCACTCGGTAACAAACGGCGGTTCGTATATTTCTAAAAATTATTGTTTACAAAACATTAACGCTTGTGATCGTATAGTAATTAAAATGTTTTTGTAAGTAAAGCGAATAATAATAATAT
>BQNB010113138.1:5261-22001 GCA_026074375.1 Tanacetum coccineum
GTTAAAGAACAAGCTAGAGCTCAACACGCTCGATCGAGTCAAAATTTACTCTTATTCTACCCAGCAGGAAAGTCAAAATTATGACAAAACACTTATTTTGTTTTTAAATTTTTTAAAATTTTTCATTTTTTTGAAATTTTGGTGGTAAAAACGGGATTACGTGAAAACAACGGTTGCAGGCACAATCAAATCGAATATCCCCCCCATACTAGAATGAAACATTGTCCTCAATGTTTTTACGAAGGGTCTCTACGCAAATCTAAGCCGTTTATGAATTATGCTTAAAGATAAACGTTAGTCGATAAGATTAGGATATCGGATTCCCAAATGAAGCTGAGATGTGAAGCGGGCTCTTGTGATCGAATGACAAATACCGCGAGCACGAGAGGCTTCAAAAATCTGAGACATCCTGGCAATACAGCACAAAACACAAAACATGGAAAAGGAAAGAGGCGAGCCTCCTCACAACAACTAAACACTTATTCATTACTACATAACATAATTATAGATAAAATAGGATAAGCATGACGTGCCTTCTACGAAGCGCTTGTATAGGGTCACTAAGCTTGACCCAATTCCCTGAATTTAATTGTCCTTAGGGAAGGTTTGGAGATCCGGGATATCCATAGCAGGGACATCCCCTCCAAAATAGTGCTTCAGACGATGACCATCTTAAACTTGAAGTTTGGCCCGGAGTTTTGAGATAACTCAACGGTGCCATATGGAAAAACTTGAACAATGGTAAATGATCCTGACCAGCGGGACTTCAACTTGCCGGAGAAAATTTTCAATCATGAGTTAAAGAGGAGGACTTGATCACCGATGTTGAAAACGCGGTTTTTGATCTTTGCGTCATGAATCCTCTTAGTTTTCTCTTTGTAAATCAAAGAATTTTCATAGGCTTGATCACGCAGTTCCTTAATTACTTAAGTTGTAACCTTGCGTTGATCACCACGGTTTTGAGATCAAAGTTTGCATGCTTAAGGGGCCCTATAAAGCTTTTGTGCACCAACCCAATTCGGCGATGACTTTCCTTTTCCATATACAAGCTTGTTACGGAGTGCACCCGAGGGTTATTTGTACGCTGTATGGAAGGCCCAGAGAGCGTCATCCATTTGTCCCGACCAAGAGGCACGATTTTCGCCCACTGTCCTTTCAAGAATTCTTTTTAAACCACGATTCGATACTTCAACCTGCCCACATGTGTCTGGGGTGATATCGGTGCAGAGACGAATGATTATGACTCCCGTATTTAAGCATGACCTTTGCAAACTCTCATTGCAAAAATGTGTTCACGCTCACTGATGTTTGACTCGAGGGGCACCGAATCCTGGCAAAGAGAGATATACGAAATCTTGCAAACTACTCGAGCGTCGATGGTGGGGAAGCACCTTTGGCTTCACCCATTTTGATAAGGGTGTATGTTGGGTAAAAAATTTAGGGGGGGGGGGTAATCGACAGCCACAAGTATGTATTTATTTCCTTTTGATGATGGGAACGGTCCCATGAAGTCTATGCCCCAAACGTCAAAGATTTCACAAACTTGGATGGAATTTTGAGGCATCTCATCCCTTTGTGAAATTTTTCCTTGTCGTTGGCACGAGTCGCAATTTTATCAACACGTTGCATCTTATAAATTGTAGGCCAAAAAGAATCCGGCCTCAAAACCTTTTTGGCGGTGACATTTGCCCAAGATGTCCCCCCTGTGGGTCCATTGTGGCAAGCTTCGAGTATGTCGAGAGCTTCTTTGCCGTGCACACACCGCCGGATCACTTGATCCGCACAGATTTTGAACAAGAAGGGGTTCCCCCCCTCCCCCCCAAAAATATGTTTCACATCTTGAAAAACTTTTTCTGCTTGGATGACATTCTTGACAATGAAGTTCCCACATGGTAATTTGCGAAAATGCAAACCATGGGGTACTATCAACATGACAGCAACCGCTCCAGAGAGTTTCGGAGAGGAAATGTTTCCGGATTTCCTTTTCTCGAGTTTACTTGATGTGAGGGTTCTCAAGTCTGGAAAGATGATCGGCGGCCAGATTCTCTGCTCCTTTTTTTCTCGATGGATAACATCGAATTTCTTAGAGAAAAGGATCCACCGCATCAGTCTTTGGCTTTATCCATCCTTTTTAGTGAAGAGAAACTTTTATAGCAAATGGTTGTATACACTAATGCATTTGACAAAAGAGATACTGAACAATTTCTCAAAAGCGTACACTACGGCAAGCAATTCTTTTTCGGTCGTAGTGTAGTGTGCTTGAGCTTCAGTCATGGTTTTGCTGGCATAGTGAATTGGTTGGAAATGCTTGTTTTTTCGTTGCCCTAGGACTGCCCCAATTGCAAAGTCGCTTGCATCACACATGAGTTCGAAGGGCAAGTCCCAATCGGGAGCAATCAAAATTGGAGCCTCGGTCAATTTTCTTTTAAGTGTATTAAAGGATTCGATACACTCTTTTGAGAAGAAAAATGGAGTCTCTTTTTCAAGCAGGTGAGTCATTGGGCGGGCTATTTTTGAAAAGTCTTGTATGAAACGTCGGTAAAAACCGGCGTGCCCAAGAAAACTTCGGACACCTTTCACAGTAGTCGGGTGAGGGAGCTTGGCGATAACGTCAACTTTAGCTCTGTCGACCTCAATTCCCGACTTGGAGATTTTGTGTCCAAGAACAATGCCTTCTTTTACCATAAAATGGCTTTTCTCCCAGTTTAGGGCCAAATTGGTGTCTTCACACCGTTTTAACATTTTTTCCAAATGGGATAGGCATGTAGAGAAAGAATCCCCGAAGACTGAAAAGTCATCCATAAACACTTCCATTGTTTTTTCAATCATGTCATGGAAGATTGCCATCATACATCGTTGAAACGTGTCGGGTGCATTGCATAGCCCAAAAGGCATGCGGCGATAGGCAAACGTTCCGTATGGGCAAGTAAAGGTTGTCTTTTCTTGGTCCTTCGGGTCTATGGGAATCTGAAAATAACCCGAAAATCCATCGAGGAAACAATAGTATTGATTTGCCGCTAGTACTTTTCGAGCATTTGATCCCATGAAGGGCAATGGAAAGTGGTCCTTTCGGGTAGCTTCATTCAACTTTCTATAGTCAATGCACACTTTCCACCCTGTGACCAATCGAGTCGGTATAAAATCATTTTCATCATTTTTTACGACGGTCATGCCACCCTTTTTCGTACAGCATTGCAGCGGGTTTAACCCTTACCCTCATGGACTATCAGAGATCGGATTAATTAACGCCACGTCGAGAAGCTTTTCAACCTCTTTACTTGATGACGTTCATGGATTTTCGGATTTACCCCACATTAATGCTGGAACCGTCGGTTTGTAGTCACTCTTCCATAAGAATTTTATGTGGTACACAACTCTATGTCAATACCTTAATATTAGAAGTTTCCAAGGCGATGGCTCGCTTGTGGACTTAAACCTCGATCAGAGCGGCCTTTTTCAACATTCTTCAAATCTTTTTGTAATTATGACAGCAAACTTGTCGTTACCTTCCAAAAAATGCAATTCTAAATGATGTGGCAAGTCCTTGATTCAACCTCAGGGCTCATTAACTGAAGATTTTCATTGTTTTTCACAAAAATTTAAGATCTTTTCGAAGGTTCCTAGAAAATAATTTCCTTGGTCGGGAGTGGTGAAGGATCAACTATTAAGGCATTGCTTCGAGGAAAGAAATGTCCCCATCAGGGTCATAATATGTTGGATCAACTTTCGGTGAAGTTGGATCATCCTCTATAGCAAGAAAAGAGTCAGCTTCTTCGAAAAGGAGAAAATCACTGTCCCCGAATAGAGTTAAAGTCGAAGATGAAGTAGAGACGGTTGGATCATAGTAAGGAGTAAGATTGCCACTCAAGATCACATTTGAGAAACCAAGAACTTCTTGAGAGTATTCTTCACAAGCCATATCAATGACGTCAATTCGGTTTGCCGTCATATGATTGTAATTAGCCGTGTATCTCGAAGTTTGGTCCAGATTAAATGTAATGGCCTCTCTGCCAACACAAAGGGTTATTTCACCTTCGTATACATCTATCAATGCACGACTGGTCTTTAAGAAACTCCTCCCGAGAATTAAAGGTACTCGGGGGTCTGGCTCAAAATCTACGACCACGAAATCTGCTGGAAATTGGAACTTTCCCACCGTTACATAGACGTCTTCGGCGATACCGATCGGTTCAGAGATCGAACGGTCCGCTAGTTCTAGTGTCATGCAAGTCGGGGTTAGTTCGGGAAGAGAGAGATTTTTCCATACGAATATGGCATAAGATAATGCTTTGCTCCCGAGATCGGCCAAGGCGTTGCATGTATTAATCCCGAAGAATTCACAAAGAATAAGAAATCGGCCAGGGTCTCCAAGTTTTTTCGGTAACTTGTTTAGGATGACCGCCGAGCAATTCTCGTTCAATGGAGTTCTAGCCATTTCACTCAACTTTTCTTTGTTTCCGATTAAGGTTTTTAGAGTCGAGGGCGAATTTTGGCATAACATCAAGGCGTCCGTTAAAGCAATTTGAAACTCAAATCTCTAAAGATTTCGTAGAATTTCTCAATTTGGTCGTTAGCTTTTTCACGACGTCTTTCATCATTTCTTCTTGAAGGAAATGGAATTGATGCTTTTTGGTTAGGCATCGAAGCACTAACTGGAGCATTTACGGGCTCAGAGATTGATTCATGATGGACAACAGGGACAACCGGAGGTTGGACGTCTTCGGTGCTTCCGTATTAACAGGCGCATCGTGTCCTTTGTTGACCTCGGCTTACGTTCCATTACTTTTATGAGAAGAAGTCACAGGAATCGTGGGTTCCTTGGTAAGCAAACACCACTTCGAGTGTATACCTTTCAATTCCTCCTTTGGGTTAGTAACGGTGTTACTTGGGAGAGTTCTCGAAGTAGAGGCGGTATTGGAAGTGACAAATTTGGAAAGCATGTCCGTGAGATTGGCTATTTGATTTTGTAAACCTTGGCCCTAATTTTGTATGTTTCTCAATACAGCATCATTAGCCTTGACATAATTTCTCAAATCATCTTTGAAAACACCATTGCACTTGAGAGCAGGAGACTTTGATACTTGAGCTATGGAAAACTGGTGGTTGACTAGTTGGAGGTTGATACACTTGTCCTTGGTAGAAGTTATTTCCACGGTTTTGATTGGAATTGGTTCCTCGATTTTGGTTGAAATTATTTCCTTGATTCTGATTAAAACGGTTTTGATTGTTTTGAATCGGAGGAAAACCAGGAGGTCGGATTTGATTTGCAACCATCGGAGGTCTAAAATTTGTATTGCCTTGATTAAAATTGGCTGCAGCAGCTTGTGAAACGTACTCTTGAATGTTGTCCTGATAAATGTTACCATTGGTGGCTGGATAATTTTTATACGAATGAGCACCTCTACAAGTTACATAACTCTGCTCAACCGCTTTTACTGGTGCGGGAGCTTGGGCACTTGCTTATTTCGACAAGCATAGTCCTTCATCATTGAGTTCATAAGTTCAGAAACTTCCGGTTGTAAGGCAGCAACATACTGGTGAAATTCTGGGAGTTAATGAATTCTGAACTCACTTTGGCAACTACAGAAGAAGACTGAGCCATGTTTCGTGAATTACGAACCTTGGATTTACTCTCGATAATTCTCAAGCATTCACGAGGCATCTTATCCAGAAAGTTTCCACCCGCAGCAGAATTCAATGAATCTTGATCATTAGCATTCAACGCATTGTAAAATGTATCTAGCTGATGTAATTCAGAGAATCCGTGATGTGGGCATGCTCGAAGAAGGTCATTAAATCGATCCCAAGCCTCGTAAAATGATTCGTCAAATCTTTGTTGAAATCTCGTGATTTCATTTCGAAGATTTGTCATTTTTGAAGGAGGAAATAATTGATTAATGAATTTTGAAACTAGATCATCCCACGTCAGATATTGAACGAGGAGGTTCTTTTTCTAGCCAAATCCGGGCTGAACCTTCAAGAGAAAACGGAAAAAGCATAAGCTTAATTGACGTGCTCGGGACATCTGGGAATCTCATCATTGAGGTAATCGTATTGAAATAACGGATGTGAGCATGTGGATCCTATTTATCATGTCCGAAAAACTGCTTGTTTTAAACAAGATTGATCAAACCATGCTTCAACTCAAAATTAGCATTGATTTCAGGAATTACAATTGCATCCTCGTACCCCTCGGTGGGTGCTTGGAGCAATTGAGCCATAGTCCGGTTATCATCCATCGGAGCTAGGGGAGGAGCTGGATTTTCAATCGGTTCTTCAAGATTAAAAGGTTCAACAAAAGCCGATGGGGCTTGTTGTTGTTGATGGTGAAGATTACGAGATTGAGATCGAGTGCGCATGCACTAAAAAGAAAATTTACACTAAATTTTTTTTTTTTTGGTTTTTCAAAAGTAAATTCACAATTTATTTTAATAACGGACAACGAAATAAGACAACTTAAACCTAATAATCGACAAGCTTCTCGGTAACTCTTCGAAAAGAAAAACGCACAAAGGAGCGGAGGAATAGGAAAGCGCGAAGCTATTAAAAACCTTTTTCCTTTAGGGTCGTAGTTCCTAGGAACAACCCGCCTTATACCCCTCTTTGAGTTTGTTTATCTTTTAAAAGGTGAACCGTACCTCGCAAGTGACACAAAAGGTAAGTTTTTTATTCTTTGGTTCGGGAACTTATTAATGGATAATACTTCAGTTGAAAGTATTATATGTTGGTGTTCTTTTACCAACTTGATTGATTTTTATTGATAATTAAAGACAATGTTTTTATCTTTTTGGTTTTTTTTTGGTATTTTATAAGTAAATATTCACAATCTTCAAGCACAAATAATCAAGCTTCGAGACGACAAACGCTTTCACTCCTCCCCGGCAGCGGCGCCAAAAATTGATTAGCTTTTAAATTAGACCTTTATATATATAATATATAATAAAATATATATAATAAGTATAACCTAAAAATAATCAATGAAACCGAGAAGTAGTATAGAATATTCCCGGGTCGTTTATCCCCAACGAGGAGCGAATTGGAAGGTCGAGAGTCGGTTTGACAATTTATGTTTGAATGGAAAAAGATTTGGATTTGGTTTTTCTAATTAAAATTAAGCAATTTAAAAAAAAACAAAAATTTTATAACTGAAAAATAAGCACGAAATAAGTAAAACAAAATGACAGTATTAACTTTTCAACACTTAAGCAAAAACAAAACAATAAGCAACTAAATGACAAATAAGCTAAGATATGTCCTATACTACACCTATTAAGCAGCTAAGAACAAAAATAAGCTAAGAATTCAAGACAGATAAGCTAGAAAAACAAATAAGACTCAGCAGTACTAACTTAAAAAGTTAGTACTGCTAGCTTTAACTTAGTACTGCTAGGCTTAATAAAATACAATGAAATAAGTAATAAGCAACTAAGCTAAAACAGATATTTAACTACCCTTAATAAGCACTCAAGCATAAAAATAAGCAACTAAAATAAGCTAGAATGGCAAATAAGCTAAAAAAACTAATAAACGCTTAAAATTTACTCTAAAAAGGTAAATAAGTTTAAATAAGCTCTAAACTAAAGACAGTAAGCGAAAATAGGCTAAATCTACTCTAAAAAGCTAAGCTAATCCTAAATAAGCAGAAATAATAAGCTAATAAGCAAAAATGAACTAGCAGTATTAACTACCAGTACTAACTGGGAGTTAGTACTGTTAGTTGAAAATCCTAAAAGAGAACTACCAGTACAAACTATGAGTTAGTACTGCTTGTTCCAAACAGCCTTTTAAGTTTTCAAAAGTCATTTTTTTCTATTTCAAGCTGATTCGATCCTGAAACTGTTAAAAACATATCACAAATAACAATATAAATACTTATAAGCTGACTTCATCAATAATAAGCACTTAAACAAGCTAAATTAATCCAACAGTATTAAATTATAAACTACCAGTACTAACAAATTACACTACCAGTACTAACCGAATACACTACAAGTACTAACTAAGAAATTCGCACAAATCACTTTTGAACTAAAGACTCAGCAAGATAAGCACTAAACATCATAACAAAGCATAAATAAGCAACAATTCAATGGCAAATAAGCAGAAAAATAAGAGATAAACAGTTTAAGAGCATATAAAGGACAAATTCAAAGCAAAACTAAAATAAACGGCATGAAAACATTAACTAAGCATAAGCAGGCATAAACTATCATAAATAAGCATAAAAACAGAAAATAAGTAGTTAATAAGCACTTGTACAGTAATAAGCAAAATATGAAAAAGGAAACTTACTTGCTCTTCTCTAAACAGGATTAAAAACCTAATAAGTCTAAAAACCTACCTGCTTATAAATAAGCACTCTACTGAACCCCATAATCACTTCTTATTTGCTTATCATCCAAGAAGCACAAAATGCAAATTCCTTACTAATGAAAACTTAAAATCTTAGATAAGTTTTGGAGAAAGCTTATACAAAACACCCTGAGTTATAAAAGCTTAGAAGAACTTATGAAAGACTTTTGAAACTTAAAGATACTTAAATCTGGAAAACGGGTTTAAAGAAGAACAAACTTGAATTTCATTAACTTTAAAAAAATTACAATACTTGGGAATTAAAAGTGCATAAAACTAACTGGAACTAAACTAGGTTAAAAACTACTTATTATCAAGGGGCTTACAACTACCCTATTATCCACAGAACCAGAAGATTCAGGTCTTGTGTTTCTTTGTAGAGAGACTCAGCTTGTGTGTTGTTGTGTGATTGAACACAAAATTCACCATCTATGCCGTCCATTTTGATAGTCCCCAAGCAATTGATACTTGACCATTGTATTTCTTATCATTTCTTTTGCCGAATGAGGAGTTGGGTATTGCCAAGGTGTTCATTAATCCATGTGGGGGAGTGGGTTTTTTATAGTTTTAATGATTTATTGTTGGTTTGCTGTAGGAGGAACAATGACATATAATAAGGTACTGTTACATTGGCTGGAGAATATGGTTTAGTCTGTTTGTTGAGGTGCAGGGGAACGGTTTGTGAGTTGGCAAACAAGCCCTCCAAGGTGTATGTATATCTTTCAATAAAGGCCCCTTGTGGTGGATTCAACTTTGGGGGATGGCAGAAATGCCCCCTCAAAGTATATTGAAGATTTGCAACGGTTAGTCCCTGTACAGGGACTAATGAAGGTAAATGGGAATTGCCCCTTAGCATATTGGCCGCTATAATGATAAAAAAAAATGGGCCTTTTTATTTAAACATGGGCTAAAGTTCCTTTCCAAGTTAATAAACAAAGGGCTTGTCCGGCCCATTAATGGGTTCGGGTGGGCCCATCAAGTATTCTTCGGTGTCGGCTCCGGTTTTGACCGTTGACTTTGTCTTTCTTGGACTTTGGCTTTGATTTGACTTTGGCTTTTCCACGCTTTTCCATTTCGTGCTTGGTTTTGTCCGTTTTTGCTTGATTTTTCGTCCTTTTCTCGGATATCCGTTTCCTGCACAATATAAATGAAAACATACAAATACAATGTATTTTTTGGTACGTTTTTGGTCATTTAAGTCCGATTTTAATGGTGAAAAGTATGTGTAATTAAACGCATACCAATCATCTTTTTGAAGTTGAAGTGAAGTTTCACAGGTTTGTGTTCTTATTATATCTCAAATGGCTTACAACATTTCGAGGTAACTTGTTCGTGCATAGAAACGATGTGACGAAGACTTGACAAATCTAGCAAAGGTGTGTGATTTTTCTTATGATGCTCAATGCTCACATTTGCTATCACTTTGGTTATGTGTCTCATAGAAGATGAGGATAATTGTCAAGAGGTTGCGATCTACTTATATTTCACAGATTTATTTATAAGTTCAAAGTTACGTGGATAGTACAAGATATAAGACATAAGTTTGAGTTATTCTACTTCAGCATCAGTTGGTAATACATTTAGTTATCTTCCGATCATAACAAAGAGCAACATAATTTAAAGAATTTAAAAGATGTTATACACATCTGGTTTCGGGGAACTTATTGACAAAATGTTTAACCATTTACATGTGACATTGAGGTGAAGGTTTTTACTACTGCTAGTCATTATTACTACTGCTAGTCATTATTACTACTGCTAGTGTGAGTTTCTACTACTCAAGTTCATTTTTCTTCTTGTGCTTAATGGTAGGTAATTTGAGAAGTTAGAAGGCTTATTAGAATGTGAAATTGTTGGTAGTGGGTTAAGATCAAAGTTGCTTATATTCATAAGTCCCCTATTGGATTATGACAAAAAAGGGGAAGAAATATTAACAGGTTGCAACTTATAGATACTTAGTGTGGCATGGTACAAAGGAAATCTACTTAAGGGGAAGTTTTGTTTCATTCAGGGAGATGATTACATCTCAACTTTCAGTGTGAACCTTTGCTTTATTATGAAGTTCGACACGACTTGTGTATGTTTTTATCATCATACAAAAGGGGAAGAGAGTTGTTAGGAATTATTGATTTGATGAGACAAAATAAATAAAAGAATGAAACATAAGGACTAAATCTAGCATTTAGAATTCTACAAGCTGGTGGAGAGTATTATACAAAATGTAAAAGATTCCAAAAGATATGATTCTTGAAGATAAAGATGAAGTTTATTAAAGAATTAAAAGATTTAGTTTCCTTATACAATTATTTTTTCCCTTGTAAATCTAGATGGACTCTACTATATAAAGAGATCCCTAGATATAGTTTTTAGGTGTGGCCAAAAAATTGTGGTGTGCACCAAAGTGTAAAACGGTGTGAGGGGGGGGGGTAACACGTCCCACAGGAAGATGTAGATGCTAGCATATGGGTGGTATCCCTAAGGATCATTTCCAGTTAGATTGTAACCTTCAAGAGTGATCGTCTACAATTGGGGGGCTTGAGAAACGTTTGTAATAAAACCATGTGAATCACATTGATATACTAATCTATGCATGTTATGTTCAATGTTAATTAACCTAGATATACGATCTAAACAATCTAAGCTTACAAAGATTCTTTAGTTTTCCACAATAAGGGATATAAAAACTTTATAAAACACAAATTCATATAGTTACACGTTCGAAATTGTAAAAACAAAACGCCTTATATTAAATTAGGTTTGCGCTTAGGAAATTTTTACTCGTTGGTACACGTGACACACCGTATCACCTAATTTCCTGACACAAGTTAGATTTCATAACCTCACTTTTACTTTTTGAAACACTTGGAGTGGAGAATACATTGCTTGCTTTAACTTACGACACAAATACATTAAAGTAGGGGTGTCCAAAAAAGCCAAGGAACCATAAGAACCGAAGAACCGTCCCAGAGCCGAACCGTATATTAGAACCATGGTCCGGTTCTTAGTTCCTAAAATTCCCAATTTCCAGGTCTCAGGACTGTTCGGGAAGGAACCGGCCGTTTCCGGTTCTTTTGAAAAATATGAATTTTTATAGGGTATGTTTGGGTCATTTATGTATGAACTGAGTGTCTTTAATAAAATGTAAATAATAAAAACCCTACATTATAGTAAAATATTCTAAAAATCTAAAGATCCATAATACCTTTAAACCCTAATCCTAACACAAACCATTTATCAACATCAAAATCGTTCATCAACATGAAAGTAAGTTTACTTATTTCAATTAAACAAAATAAGTTGCAAATGCAGCATGATTTAACTATTTTCTTCGTAACATGTAAAAATGGATATTGACAAACTTTAATAGTTTGCCATTAAGACTATCATGTGTCTTTTTTAATCTAACATGGAATTTGGATCTTGACAAACTTTAATTACAAATGCATGCATGTTAAAACTACCATGCGTCTTTTTTTACAATCAGAACTTTTTCTTTCTTGATATTTTTCAACAATTATAAACTTATATTTTTTACATTTTGTGTTTTTGTTTATGTTATTTTGAACTGTTGGAATTATTGGAACGGTTTGAATTGTTGAAGATATTTTTGTGTGTGTTTGTAATGTTATAGTATGTTATTAATGAATGATTGAAAAATAAAAAAATGAATTTCTTAAATACAATGGTTCTTGTCGGAAATTACCAAAAATTCCCATACCGGAAACAAAACCTAACCTAGAACCTCGAGACTCGAAGAACTTAGACGAATCTCGGTTCCATATTTTCCTTATTTTTTGTTCTAGGTTCTTATAGTTCTGGTTTGGTCCGGTTCTAGGACCATGGATACCCCTACTTTAATGTTTTACGTATTGCCTAATTTACCCAATTGCCATGATGTCCCCACTATGATGAACCGTTAATTACTTTGTGTAAGCGCGAATGTTGTGAATAGATCTATTTGGGATTGAACTTCCCTGTTCGGGTGTTGGTAGCTCTCACTTGACCGACCATACTAGTCAAACAGACGCATTTCATTTTGGGAACTTTAGGTGTTTGGCAGAGCACCTACAGGGGCAACAACTTGTAACAACGTATATTTAAGGCTTCAGTGTCATGAGCTTAGTGCAATAATTATACTTTTTGTGTGATATTGTATTTGTTATAAAAGTCACACACACACAGAAACCTTGTGGTCTACATTTATACTTATTTAAACCTATGAACTCACTAACTTTATGTTGGCGTTTTAGCATGCATTTCTAAGGTCTATAACTTGCATACCTGGCTAGCATGTGGAGTCACGTTTTAGTCACTCGATTAAGTTTACGTTGCATTGAAGACTTTCTGCATAAACTCTATTCATGTGATTATCTTTCCAAACTATTTTCTATTTTGTAGTGAAACTATGGAATGTATTTTGTGAAAGCTTATTTTATCTATTATATTCAAATGAAATCCTCTTAAAAAGACGTCATATAGCGGTCCATTCTTTTATATTCTTATGTACTAGTTCGTATAAACTCATACTCGGTTACTTTTTCGCTACGAATTTTGGGGTGTAACATATTGGTATCTAGAGTCAAGGTTATAGAGAAATAGGTTGCATTATTAGGCCTAAACTATAACCATTGCATCATAACATTTCGCGTGCATACTTACAGTACGTTTGAACTTGCCTTTATATAAATGATGTTTTATTTCAATATTGAAATTGTCACAGAAGTATGTCTATTCCTTACATCACCATTTCTTTGGATTCGGATGACGAGAGCACCAGGTCGTCAAATACTGTGCTTATACCACCATCGCATGACTACGTTTCGGCTTCGCCAGACTATGTCCCAACTTCAGAGTTGAATACCAAGCCGTTTGAGGGACCAATTTTATATGGCTATATACCATGATCAGATACCAAGACAGAGCCTTCTGAGCAGGACCTAGAGGAGTCCTCAAAGGAGGATTCCACTGAGGAGGATCCCTCTGAATAGGTTCTGACGGAGGAAGATGAGCTACTACCGGCTCAGACTGTATCCACACCACCTATTGTACCTACTTTTATTACCTAGGCAGTGCGAACTCCCTCATTCCATCCATATTGGATCCACCCTAATGGGCCACGCTTCATGTTCTCACCGAGGAAGATGATGCATGCACCGTATACCCTCTCACTTTCTATTGAGGACGCCAACGTGCTGAGTTGATTGCTGCACAACCTTGTAAGAGGACTACTCGCCTTCACCACCACCATTAACAGTAACGCCCCGAACCCAAAAGGTAGAATTAACTACAAATATGGTGTGACATCAAAGGCATACATAATCATAACACAATCATAAACAGCGGAAGTCTCAAATAAATAACCAAAGGAAAATAAGTCAACATGACTTAAGTACAATAAGTACATAAAGGAACAGACATATCAAACGAAATAACCGAAATAACGAAGGTCTCGAAAGTAACAAATCATAAATCAAAACTAAAATCTCTAGGTACGTCCACACTAAGCACGTCATATCCCGAAAACAACCCCATCTCCTAGCTAGATACCTGCCGCATGAAAAAAAGAGCGGCTGAGCTTACAAACCTATGAACAGATAAATAAAATCGAACACAAAAGAAAGGGGAAATACAAAGGATACGATATAAGGTGCAAAGGTATCACAGGACATGATTAAGGAAAAAAATATAAGGTAAGACAAATCAAAGTCAATTCTGTGTAAGGGTAAGATAATCAGAAAGTCAAATCAGTCCAAACAAATCATATCATAGTAACCATGGGGAAGTCGCGAGCTCCAAACTGTTAAAGACGTTGAATGCACCCAAACATCATTCACCAAATAACATATATCATAATGTCATAATCCATCGAATACAAAACAAATCTAGGATGCATCCATACGCCCCTTAAACAAATAATAATCTTCATAATGTGCATATAATATCAAATGGGGGACTGTATGAGAAATCACTCACTCACACATGCGTCATGCCAAAGGTGCATCAATGACACGGCCATGTTACCTTGATGCTAGGAAACAAATAGTGCTCGGGTCCTCAGACTGAAGGGTTCAAAACAAAGTCAATATCAAAGTTCAATTTCAAAGGGATCAAAGCAAAAGTTCAATGCCAAAGGTTTCAAATATCAAAGTAGCATAGCAGGTTCAAATAGAACATAATAACAGATCATATAAGAGAACCAAGATAAAAGGCTCAGAGCAAATGTAGCAAATCACATAAAGTAATCAAAGATAGAGAGGAATATGTCATGAGAAACTTAACGAAAAGGCAGAATCTGTACCTTATTCTGAAAGCAAAGCAATAATCAAAAACACACACAGTAAATCAAATCACTCTCCCTCTTGACCGAACCCTAAAGAAATGATGAATTCGAATTACAAACAGTTCATTTAAGTTAAACCTTCTATTTTTAGTAACTTTCCAATTTTGTAACTTTCAATTTTTAGGTAACTTCCATTTTTTAGTAACTTCCCATTTTTAGTAAGTTTCCAATTTTTAGTAATTTTACCAAAATTAGTAATATTCATCATTGTATATTGCTATAAGGTTTTTTAATAGTCTAGGGACTTAACATGTCAACCTACACTTTAGGGTTAAATATTGACAACTTTCCATATTATATGTTTTAATAAACAAAATCAAACAATTTTCAAGGTTAAAAGTGTAAAGTATCAAATGTTTCACAATTATTCAATTATACCTATCCCCATTTTTCTGTAATTACAAGTCAAACCCTTAATTTTCCACAATTTACATATTAGCCCTTTGTTTATTAATTATTTAAACAATATCATTAATTATCCATAATTACAAAACAAGTCCTTATAGATTCAAATATGACAAATTCATACTTTATACATTAAATACTAACCAAACCTTCCACTTTTCAGAATTTACAATTTCAGTCCCTCTATTTTAATTAATTAATTTCTATTTTATACCCCCCAACTTATTTTATACAGAATTATAATAAGTAAATAACATGTTTAAAACAGACCTCATAGTTTCAAAATTACAAATCACCCCCTTATACTTTAAAAATCAAAATCGGCTAACTAAATAAATCAACAAACCCTAAAAACAAGCCCTTATAGATTCAAATATGACAAAATCATACTTTATACATTAAATACTAACCAAACCTTCCACTTTTCAGAATTTACAATTTCAGTCCCTCTATTTTAATTAATTACTTTCTAATTACTTATTATATGTAATTAACCATTTTAAATCCAAAATAATATCAAAATGACATTTTATACCCCCCAACTTATTTTATACAAAATATATTAAATATAATAACATGTCTAAAACAGACCCCATAGTTTCAGAAATTACAAAACAAGTCCTTATAGATTTAAATCACAATTCGGCTAACTAATTAATTCACAAAACCCTAATTTAATTTTTTCCAATCACAAACACAATTATTACCCAATCATTAGCATTTATTACACCTGGAAAAATTATCAAACCCTAACCTTAATTTTATTTCTTTCCTTTTTCTTTAATTCGAACCCAAAACAAATACCACAATCGAACCAAGCCTTAAACAATCTTCCCACTATTTTTCCCACAATCCTTAACCTTCAAAACACCCAATAAAAATCGTGCTTGCCTTGGAAAAATTTTGTGCCGCCATTTTTGATTTTTTAGGGTTTTCGGAAATTATGTTTTAGGGATTTAACAAAATAAAATGCATAGATAAATATAATGGGGTATTTTGCCGAGATTATGGGCCTTTAAAAATATATTAAATCAGATTTTAAACTTGCCTAATTTATTTTATTATTATCCAGATTTATTTTAATTAAATTTGTAATATATAAATAATTAAATTCATATATTTCGGCTAAAGTTTATATATACAATTATTAATTATTTTTCTTACATAATATAAAGTATTTTAATCTTACAAAAATTTCATAATTGTCACATGTTGTAGTTTCATAATTTCTAACATTTAAATGAATTTTATTTAAGCTTTTATGGAATTTTCTTGCATTAGGGGTATTTTGGTAATTTTACACTTGTTGAGATTTTTAGGTTTTACAACTTCTTCCCCTCTAAAAAAAATTTCGTCCTCGAAAATTGAAATGAACCGGAATGAAAACGAAATGAGAACGAAACGAAAACATACCGAACTAGACAAAGAAATGAGGATAACTAGCTCGCATAGACTCTTCGGTCTCCCAGGTAGCCTCACGCTCTGGGTGATTCTTCCAAAGAATCTTCACAAAAGGAATAACTTTGTTTCTCATGACTCTCTCTTGACGATCTAGAATGGATTCAGGTTCTTCGGACAAAGACATATCAGGCTGAATCTGATCAAAAGGATAAGATGCGACATGAAAGAGATGATAATGGTAT
>BQNB010113139.1:4764-15340 GCA_026074375.1 Tanacetum coccineum
AAAAAGAGACTTGCGAAAAATAACGAAGCCAAAATGGTTATTTACAATGCTTTGCCTAAAAAAGAATATGAATGAATTTTCATGTGTAATAAGGCAAAAGAAATTTAGAAAACCTTGTTAATCACCCATCAATGTAATAGTCAAGTCAAAGATAACAAGATTGACCTTTTGGTACAACAATATGAACAATTCATCATTTTCGAAGTCGAATCTATAGATAGTGCTTTTGCTAGATTTAATACTATTATTACTAGTCTAAAATATCTTTATGAAGGTTATCATAGCAAGAACTACGTTAGGAAGTTTCTTAGGGCTCTACATCCTAAATGGAGAGAAAAGGTCATGGCGATCGAAGAGTCGAAAGACTTGACATCGGAAACCTCAAATTTCACGAGATGATCATCAAGAAAGATTCTGAAATTGTCAAAGCTAAAGGTTAAAGGAAATCCCTTGCTTTAAAGGCTAAAAAGGAATCTAGTGATGAGGAAAGCTTGACTTCCGGAAGTGAAGACGAAGAGTACGACATAGCGGTTAGAGACTTCAAGAGAAGAGATAGGTTCGCGAGACAACCAAAGAATGACAAAAAGACATTTCAAAGAAGCCGAGACGACAAGAACGGAAAAAGTAATAGGAAATGTTTTAGATGCAAAAACCCGAATCATCTTATCGGAGAATGCCCGAAACCACCAAGAGACAAGAACCAAAAGGATTTCATTGGAGTTTCTTGGAGCGATAGCGGTAAGGAAGATAATGAAAAGGTTAAAGACAAAACGTGTCTCATGGCTCACGCATCTAGCGAGGTACATTCCGAATCCTCTTACTTTAGTGATGAAAATTCGTCAATAGATGATATTATCTTAGATAGTGAATATAATAGGTTGTGTAAGACGAGTCTAAAAATAATCACTAAGAACAAACATCTAAAAGCTATTAGGAAGAGTCTAGAAAATGAAATTAGTGAGTTAAAAGTAAAGTTGTCTAAACTCGAGAGAAAGAAGGAAGTTGATCTCGAATGTACAAAGTGTCAATCACTTAAATTCGACAACAAAAAACTAAAAGAGGAAGCTATAAAGCTAACTCAATTTCAAAAGAGTACATGCTCTCTAAATGAAATGATTAGTATTCAAAAACCCTCCAGAGATAAATTGGGTCTTGGTTTTAACTCATTTGAAGCATCAGCAAGCGGGATTAAGGAAACAAAATTTGTGAAATCTCAGAATGAGACGTTCTTTGGTGGCGGTCCCCCAATTGCTGAGGGCGGCCCCCATAATGCACAGACGGCCCCCAAAGTAAATCAGGGACCGCCGGTCTGTTCTTCAGAAAAAGAAAAATTGGTTTCTTTTCAAAAATCCATTTTGGATCCTAGACCAAAACATATAATGGTTAAAAATGTTAAAATTCCCGTTGCTAGTGATGATGAGGTTAAACGGTTTTATAAACCTCCTCTAAAACCCGAAGTTGGATTTTCCAAACCAAACTTTAGGTCAAAAACTCCACCTCACTGAAAAGTCAATAATTTTTATCCTTGTTCTAAAACACCGCAACCAAAACGCAACCTTGGACGACAAAATCGTCCAAATGGTTTTCCCGTAACTTGGAATAACTTCCAGCATCAAAGTTACATGCCATGGGGATTATGTCCTCCATTCCCACATCCCAACCAAATGCAACAAATGCAAGGGATGTTTAATGCTAACAACTTTAGACCCATGAGATATTGGGGACCAAACGTTTAAGTTATTATGTAATATAATTAGATATACCATGGGATCGATTTAGAGCCCGACGAATGGATAAAAGATAGCGAATGCTCCAAACACATGACTGGAAATCAAAAGCTTTTCTCAACTTACAAGGCATACAATGAAGGTAATGTCATCTTTGGTAGTAATCTTTTCGGTAACATCATTGGCAAAGGTACGATTTCTAATGACTCTCTTAATATAGATAATGTAGAGCATGTAGATAATTTGAGATTTAACTTGCTAAGTGTAGGTCAAATATGTGATAATAAGTGTAAAGTAATATTCTTTGAACATGATAGTGAAATCACTAAGGACGTCATAGGTAGAGGTATTAGGAAAAGTGGCTTGTATGTGATGAAATTAGGAAAGAAGTCGAAAGACAAAGTTTATATTACAATGATTATAGAAAACTCCACTTTGTGGCATAGGAGATTAGGTCACGCAAATATATGTTTAGTTCAATCATTGGCATCTAAGGAACTAGTTAGAAACTTACCTAAGCTTAAGTTTGATCAACATTTTTGTGATGCTTCCAAAATTGGAAAACAAGCTCACACTAGTCACAAAGCTAAGAATTTAGTCTCAACGACTAGATGCTTAGAACTCCTTCACATGGATCTTTTCGAGTAATGGTTTAAATTCTATGATTGCTGATAATGGTTTAAATTCTATGATTGCTGTGTTGCATAAGTGTGTGAAATTAGCATCCGGTTGTACCCAAAGAACAATGTTAAAGCACTAACTCATATGAATACCATGTTTGAATTTTAAAGTTTGACTATTACAAGTCAATCTAAATGCATATAATTTCCTAAAAATACCTAATTGGTAGGCTTCCATACCATTAGATCACAAAGTTATGCAAGCATTCCTAGACTATTACACAACCATTAGATCAAGTTTAGAAAACTACATATTGTCTTAATCTTCTACTACATAACCATAGCAAAAGTATAACAGTTTAAGCAAGTAAACATAAAACCATTCATTGAGAATCATCTTCATTTTCCTTGTCAACCATCACTCTTTTCCTCTTGATCAATCGAGTGTGTTCTTCCAACATTTTTTCTGCAACCACTTCATCTGGAATCACATCCCCATCATCAACTGGCCAAACTCCCTTTTGTTCAAGAACCTCATCAACTACTTCATCAGGAATCACATCCCCGTCATCAGTTGAGAAAACTTCCTTTTGTGCAACTATTACAGCATACAATCCATTTGGAATCACATCCCTATCATAAACTACTTGTTCACCATCATCACCATCAATGACCACTTTTGCAACCATTTCTTCAGCTACCATCTCAACTGGAACCACATCCCCTACATCATCAATTGCTTGATCATAAATAGCAAACAAGTCTATTACATTTTCAGCTTCAATTACTTGATCAAGTTCATCTAATGCTTTATCAAGTTTAGCAAACATGTCACAAATCTCTTCAGGCTCTTCGGGCTCATCAACTAAATGGTATAGATCATCTTGGCATTCAACATTGATGACTTGATCCACATCTACATCACAAAACCAAGTCTCAAGATACCCTTCCTTTCACTAATGTTAGCACCATCATCTGTGCCATACTACAAAAGCTCTTCGATCCCATGCTCAAAATCGACATCATCAAAATCAACCTCATTTGGAAACTCTAGGGAATCCTGACTTGAATTCTCTAACCCAAACTCATGGTCAATCTCTGTCAATAGTAATCTAAACTTAAACTCATCACTCATCCTTTTTGTTTTATTTGTAATCATTAATTCTGCAGACCATTATGGTGGGAACTCATTGTCAAAATCAAAGACAATAAAATAATTATCAACAACTGTTCCATCCTTCCTAGCTTGGTTTTTTCGATTCCACTCTAACAATGTTAATTTAACAATGGTTCCACTCTCAACATCAAACTCCTTTCCAATGGCATCATTAACATCATGATCCATAGTTTCTTCTATCACCACACCCTTACCCTTACTAGTCATTCGCTTCATTACGTGCCTCACTACCAATGAAACATTGATTTTAACATAAACCTCCACTTCTCTAAATCTAGGAAAATACTCCAAAAATCTAATCACATATTTGTCGCACATTAGTGGTATCAAACCTACATCCAATGTATAACACCCCTATTTTTGACAAATAGCAGCGGAACCTAATCTGGGGTATTGTTTCATTGTACAACAGTTATAAACATAGAAAACGACTCAAAAGAGACGTTTTTAAAAGATAAGTTATCATTCATTATTTCATCAGAGTTTTTACAAATAGAGGTCCCAAAATCTACATGAAAATATAAAGTTTGAATGATAATAGTTTAGCCATCTTCAAGTCCGTGCCACTTCGTGCCAAAGGTACTCAATTTCCTGTGATAAACGCCTAAAAAAGTTCAAACACAATGAGTTGCGGTGAATTCATTGGGTTTAATAATAAATAGTATGAATACAAGTCATCATAAGAGTGGGTTACGTTGTTATACACTCATAAGTGTCATAATTGCAATGAGTACATTTTATTATGGATAATAGTATTATTGCGTTCAAGCTCATGACACTCAAATCTGACTAGTGTTTAATATTCAATAATGATATATATAAAGGATAATGGCCCTCGCCTGCTGGGATAATTGCCTATACCATATGAGTTTAATATTATAGTGCCGTTTGGTTGCCTATCCGGCTAACACAAACGGGATTCGTCAATCCCAATAGGCCTATTCACAATATTCGCGTTTCACTTCGCCACAAGTTATTAATGCGTTCTTACGATGGTGGGGGTCTTTTGGCATAAAGGGACTTAGACAACAGATGCAATAATATATCAGGATAGCATACATTTAGAAAACACTTGTATTCATGGTTTATAGCATGTATCCCCCTCACGGGTTTATGAAATAGAAGATTTAAAAGTGAGGCTATGAACTCACCTTAATAGTATAGGGAAATCTGATTGATGGCAAAAGTATATCAAGTGAAAGTAACGGCTTCGTCACGCAACCTGGGGTGATATGTCAAGTCTTAGTGTGATAGTTTATGTTTCAAAACTTCATAAAGTTTAACGTACATCTTTGATTTATGAAATTATGGAAATATTGTATCACTGTTCGGGCTATCATAATCCAGAGGTCATGTAGTATCGTTTGAGGAGCCAGGGCACTTTAAATCGTAAACCCAGCAAACTCGTCAAAACAAAAACTCAAATGAAACCCTTCATATGAAATTCCCTAGTAACGTGATACGATAAGATTTTAAGTTTCTTCAAAAGTTAGTTGATGATAAATTACGTTAAATATATAACGAAATAATGCGTCGATTTATGATTAATAACGATAAATGTGTCGGGTTTTAATAAAATTGAGTTTTATAATATTAATATATATTTTTATAATTTATATAAAAATATTATATTTTATATTTTTAAGTTTGCAAAATTGGCAATATATACCCTTGGTTTATAAACTTTTACGACTTTAGTCCTTTATATATAAAGTATATATAATTTAAACCTTTAACTTTGAAACTTGGCAAAATAGGTCCTTATACGTTAGAATAATGACATTTTCAGCTCCTTTAGTTATAAATTTTAGAAAGTTACGATATTTGCAGGTTATAGCTTATTATAATAAGCTAAAATAAGATGTTCTAACGTAACAAAAGTTTAGAAAAAGGATTCGTTAGCTAGAAAATCAAAACGGGTCATTTTTAGGGTTTTAATAAAAAACACATGGGTTTGAGGATTCAAAGCTTCAAACAAGAGTTCATATATGATCTTAAGAGTATTATGAACATTATAATACAAAATATAAGCTTATGGAACAAGATCTTAGGTTTACTTGAGCTAAAATGGGTCGAAATAGGTTTTTATGACTCGTACGCCTAGGAATGGCTTTAAGACTTTGTTTTACTTGCTTCTTGGCTTCTATTATGAGCTTAGGGACTTATCTTGATCTTCTATTCCTGATAGGGAATGGTTAGAACTCCATATGAGTGTGTGAGATGAGTTTTGAGGGATAATTTGAAAGGGTTGCTTGGTTCGTGTATTTATAGGGCTTGGAAACCTTTGTGCCAAAGTTTTCTTGTTATCTGAGGGTCAAGTGATGTAGTGTGATGACTAATAAAGCCTAGAGATAAGTATTGAGGGCTAGGGAGTGTATCTTTGCAAGGTTTATGGTGTTGGAGGGGTGTTTGGAGGTCACGGCTAAACAAGGATGACAAGGTGGTGATGTAGCAAGCTTAATTGCCAAAAGTTAAAAGGGAGGTGCTTGTAAGCAGCTTAGGGATGTAGTAGCTTAGTGATAGAGGTGCTAGGATACTTGGTTGGGTTTAAAATGGGTAGAAATGGAGGGAAAAAGGTATCGGGTTCATTTAGGGCTCGGTTTAGGGTTTAGGGTTTAAAATGTGGGTTAGGGTTAGGATTAAGGGTAGATTAAGGTTTAGGATTAGTGTTAGGATTGAGATTAAGGCTTAGGATTAAGGTTTAGGGCTTAGTTTTAGGTTTAGGGTTTAGTTTTTGGTTGAAAGTGAAATTAGGGTTTAGGGTTTCGTTTTTAGGGTTTAGGGTTTTAGATTAGGGTTTAGGATGAATTAAGGTTTAGGTTTAAGGTTTAAAAGTCATGCATTAAGTGCTTGTACCTTGTACTAAAGTGGTGGTAAGAAACCCAAGTGATTTAGGAGGTAAAATGACCTAATTTGAAAAAGATAAGTTATCATTCATTATTTTCATCAGAGTTTTTACACACAGAGGTCCAAAATATACATTGAAAAACATAAAGTTTGAAATGATAACAGTTTAGCCATCTTCAAGTCCCGTGACACTCCGTGCCATAAGATGGTTCAGTTACCTAAGATATCCAAGCTAAATAGCGTAACAAACAATGTTTGAGTTAAATTCATAGGTTTATAAAAATATGAGAAATACAAGTCATCATAAGAAGTGGATTACTTTTTATATACCCATAAGTGTAATAATTGTAATAAGTACAATTATTATGGAAAACAGTAATTATTGCGTCCAAGCTCATGGAACTCAAACTGACTAGTGAAGATATCCAAGTAATGATATATAAAAGAATGTCCCCTCGTGTAGGTAAATTCCATATACCTATAGTTTTAAATAATAGTGTGTTTGGTTACCTAACCGGCTACACAAACGGGATTCTCATCCCAAATAGGCCTATTCACAATATCACATTCACAATCGCAAGTGATTAATGGTCCATGATGGTGTGGGTATTTTGGCATAAAGGGACTTGACAACAGATGCAATAATATATCATGATAGCATACATTTAGAAAACACTTGTATTCATGGTTTATAGCATGTATCCCCCTCACGGGTTTATGAAATAGAAGATTTAAAAGTGAGGCTATGAAACTCACCTTAAGCAATTATAGGGAAATCTGATTGATGGCAAAAGTATATCAAGTGAAAGTAACGGCTTCGTCACGCAACCTGCGTTGATATGTCAATTCTTGTTTGATAGTTTATGTTTCAAAACTCATGAAAGTTTAACATCTATATCTTTGAATTAATTTAAATATGTGAAATAATCGTATCATTGTTTCGAGCCTATCATAATCCAGAGGCCATGTAGTATCGTTTGAGGAGCCAGGGCACTTTAAATCGTAAACCCAGCAAACTCATCAAAACGAAAACTAAAATGAAACCCTTCATATAAAATTCCTTAGTAACGTGATACGATAAGATTTTAAGTTTCTTCAAAAGTTAGTTGATGATAAATTATGTTAAATATATAACGAAATAATGCGTCGATTTATGATTAATAACGATAAATGTGTCGTGTTTTAATAAAATCGAGTTTATAATATTAATATATTATTTTTATAATTTATATAAAAAATATATGTTTTCTATATTTTTAAGTTTGCCAAATTGGCAATATATTTTTTTTACCCTTGGTTATAAAAACTTTTATGACTTTAGTCCTTTATATATAAAGTATATATAATTTTAGATCTTTAACATTGAAAGCTTGGTAAAATAGGTCCTTTATAGTTAAAAAATAGAATAATGACTTTTTCAGCCCCTTTAATTATAAATTACAAAAGTTACGATATAACCCCATGCATGAAATATTTGCAAACAAGTCCAAAAAGCCATGCACTTATTTTTATGATTCCAAATATATTTGCAGGTTATAGCTTAATTCTTATAATAAGCTAAATAAGATTGTCTAAACGTAACAAAAGTTAGAAAAATTATTTGTTAGCTAGAAAATTCAAAACGGTCCGTTTTTAGGTTTTAAAAATAACAAAAACACATGGGTTTGAGATTCAAAGCTTCAAAAATAGTTTTATATATGAAGTCTTAAGAGTATTATGAACATTCCTAATATATTATAAGTTTATGGAACAAGATCTTAGGGTTACTTGAGCTAAATGGTCTAAAGTGTTTTTTTATGACTCGTACTCCTAGTATGACTTCAAGGGCTTATCCTTTTCTTTATTCTTGTTTCTTCTGAGCTTAGGGACTTCACTTGATCTTTCTTATTCTGATTTAAGACTCCATTGTTGTATATGATGAAATTTGAGGTGTGATTGAATGGTTGCTTGAATTCGGCTATATATAGGGGTGAAAACCCTTGGTGCCTAAGTTTTCTTGGTATCTAAGGGTTAAGGGTTGTAGATAGATGACTAAGGATGGCCTAGGGTGAGATTGAAGGCTATGAAGGTGTAGCTTAAGAAGGTGGAATGTTGTGGGGGTGTATGAGGGTTCAGCTACAAAGGTGTGACAAGTTGGTGACAAGGCCAAACTTAGAGCTCAAGGGTGATGATAGAGGTACTTGTAAGTAGCTTGGTGATGTGGTGGTGATGTCATAGAGGTGCTAGGGTGTTTGGTTAGGTTAAAAATGGGTAAAAATGAAATAAAAAGGGTGTCGGGTAGGTTTAGGGTTTCGGGTTAGGATTTTTAGTTTTAATTCGAGTTAGGGTTAGAGTTTAAGATAATGTAGGGTTTAGGATTAAGGTTTAGGGTTTAGTTTTAAGTTTTAGGGCTTAGTCTTAGGTTTAAAGTGAACTTAGGGTTTTAGGGTTTAGGGTTTTAGAATTTGCTTTAGAAGATTTGGGGATTAGGTTTAGGTTTAAGAAGCAATGCATTAAGTGCTTGTACCTTGTGTTAAAGTGGTGGTAAGAAACCAAAGTGATTTAGGAGGTAAAATGACCTAGTTTGACTTTCTTGTATTATTGACTTGTACATTGAGCTTTAGAAAGTTGTAACTTGATTCAGGAGGGAAAAGATATTCAAATGTTGTGTATTGATACTTGTACACATGATTTAAAGGCTTGTACATTCATTTTATATGTATACATTACATATAATTAAAGGGAGAGTTTTGAGTAAAGGTTAACCGTTTAATTCTTGTTTTTTTTTGAAATAACGATTGGAAAAGTATTTAAAATGATAATGTACTTGGTAAAAATGATATTAAGATATAGACTTGACATATTAGGATGTTTACATGATGTAAACATAGATAGAGATGGCATTGGTAGAGGTTGCGTGAGCTCGTTTACTTTAGAGATGCAAGTTACGTTGCATAATGAGATAAAGCAAAAATTTCCCTGTAAAAAGGTGGTATATATATAATAGATGGATATTACAGTGCATCTAATTTAATAGATGGATATTTACATTGATGAAAATTACGGGTTGTTATAGTCTCCCTCCATTAAAAGAAATATCGTCTCGAGATTTAATTGGATGCCGGAATGGTGTTTTGAAATAATGTGGATATTTGGCACGAATTTGATCTTCGCGTTCCCATGTAAATTCTGGTCCTCTTTTAGAGTTCCATCTTACTTTGATTATAGGAAGACGACTTTGTTTCAGTTGCTTGACTTCTCGATCCATAATCTCCACTAGTTCTTCCACAAAGTTGAGTTTGTCATCGAGCCGAATCTCTTTCATTGGAATGACGAGAGATTCGTCAGATAGGCATTTCTTTAGATTAGAAACGTGGAAGGTACCGTGGACATTACTGAGTTCTTCAGGAAGCTCAAGTGTATATGACACTGGGCCGACCTTTTTAAGGATCTTAAATGGTCCAATGTACCGAGGGTTAAGCTTTCCTCGTTTTCTGAATCAGATGACACCTTTTCGAGGTGACACTTTTAACATAACCCGATCTCCAACTTGAAATTCTAAAGGCTTTCACCTTACATTGGCATAACTCCTTTGCCGGTCTCTTGTAGCTTGCAAGCATTGTCGAATTTGCACTATCTATTCAGTGGTTTCATGGATTATCTCTAGTCCCGTGAGTTGGACATTTCCAACTTCGGCCTAGCAGACAGGTGATCGACACTTTTGACCATAAAGTGCCTCGAATGCTGCTGCCTTAATACTGGCATTGTAACTGTTATTATAGGAAAATTCTACCCATGGTAAGTGTCTCTCCCATCCTTTTCCAAAATCTATAACACAGGCTCGAAGCATGTCTTTGAGTGTTTAGATGGCTCTTTCACTTTGTCTATCAATCTCGGGATGATATGCCTTACTCATGTCTAATTGAGTACCCAAAGCACTCTGCATTGACTGCCAGAATCTGGATGTGAAATGACTATCACGATCCAATATGATGGATATCGGTACTTCATGCCGTGAAACTATCTCCTTTATATACAACCTTGTAAGGGTTTCCATACTATCTGTCACTTTGGTGGGGATGAAATGTGATGATTTGGTAAGGCGGTCTACAATGACCTAAATTGTGTCATGTCTCTTGATGTTTCGGGTAGTTTTGTAACGAAGTCCATCGTTATTCTTTCCTATTTCCATGTAGGAATCTCTGGTTGTATCAGTAAGCCGGATG
>BQNB010113140.1:10320-22000 GCA_026074375.1 Tanacetum coccineum
AAAGAACGGGTCTCGGGCACGGTTCTTGTCTTGACTTGTTTTTGGGTCAAACGACCTCCGTTTTCAGTCTAGTTTTTTTTAAACTTCGTTATTTGTCATTTAGAATCTATTTTAGCTTTTAAATTTGTTTTAGGGTTTAATTTGCAAAATTTAGGTTTTTGACCCTCGTTTTTCGTGCCCGTTTTAGGATTTAAGTTATTTAGCTTTCATTTTTAGGTTTTTTTCTCAATTGTTTTTGCTTGTTATTGATTAATTTAGCTTTCTACTCTCCTAGATCATTAATCTCATTCAAACTCCAATTTTCCGACTGTATCAATTCTCAAGCACAGCCTCGCTGGGGATAAACGACCCGGGGATATTCTATACTACTTCTCGGTTTCATTGATTGTTTTTAGATTATACTTATTATATATATTGTATTATATATTATATACATAAGAGGTGTAGTTAATCAATCAATCACTCACCTTCGTTGCTATCATGGTTTAGGAATTATGGCCATTTCCGTAAAGGGTAAACATTTTTGGAAACTTTCTGTTTTGGGTAACCAGGGGTAAAACAGTCTTTTCACATAGTTCTGAAACTTTGTAGATTATGAGTCTTACATTTTTGGAAACTAGACACAAAGAGATTTCCAGGAGTGAAAGCCTCACATTTAGAACATTTGTGAGCTAGGAGATATGAGTCCATGAAGTCGAGTTAAAATCAGAAACTGAGTTTTTACGTCTAGTCTCAAAATTTAAAAACGTATAGTACACTTTGATAAAATAAGAATTAAAAGCCGAAACTTAGTAGGTGTTTATTTACCTATAAGACCAGATCACAAGTCATTTTGGGATTAAAAAGGACTTGGGGAAGTTCTAGTGGAATGCCATGCTTATCTCGGAAACACATCTCATGATCACTTGTTTAATTTTTACGTATTGTTACTTTCCACGTACTAAGTCACGTCACGCCTTTTAGGAGGTGCTTACGAGTACTTCCCGCTCGTTCGAGACTCGTCATACTTCTGATCTAATTGTTCTCTCGGTGAGTTCATAGCCTCGCCTTTCTACTTATAAATGTTTTTATAAACCCCGCGAGGGAGATACATGCTAGTTTTATAAATTGAACACAAGTGATTTTCGGTATGCTGGACCCGATTGTGAACTAATTGCATAAGTACCTATTGCAAAAAGGCCCCTAATTTCATGCACTGTTAATTACCTATGATGGGTGAGCGCTAGTACATTAAGTAGATCTATTGGGCCGTGACTGCCCTGTCTGGGGTTGTGACATCCATGGCGCGATCACCCCTAAAGGACATTTTGTATTGAGAATTTCTTTAGGTATATTGCAATATTACCTAGTTGTGGGGCAAATGATTACATATTTATAATATGTTGGTTAACGTTTCAGTGGCATGAGCTTAATGCATTAGTGATTATAACTTGTTTGATCCACAAGTTTTCGATGATTAAAAATACTTGTGTTCACTCTTTATTTCATATAAACTCTATGGATTCACTCAACGTTTTCGTTGACTTTTTAGCATGTTTTATCTCAGGTAATCAAGGTTGATGTCTTGGAGTGGCGAATGGAGTTTAGCGCGAAATGTTTTGACTAAACTTGTTTTTGGTTCGATTCATTAAAAACACTTTGTGTTATGGTTTTAAAAGTTAAAACTTATGTTATGATGTTGTATGGTGACGATCTTGTGGACAAATTTTTGACTCTGATCTTTCATGAATGGGACAATGTTATGTTTTAAACGTCTCTTTTGAGTCGTTCTTTATATTCTTATGTTGTTGTGCTATGACTTAACACCCAAACTGTTGGTTCCGCTGCGTAATAAATTTGGGGGTGTTAAAACAAGGTATACTCTGAGAAGGGCAGGTTCAACATCTGTAAGTCATGGCTCAAACGATACAAGGGTAAAATAACACACAGGTATGTATTATGAAACAAAGCTGGTAAAGTAAGATCCAAATTTGATATAAATACATTAAAGGAAGGTAACGCAAAAGATGAGGAAAAGGATGGTAAAAGAAAAAGAAAACGCAAAATTGTATCCAGGGTTACCAATTGTCCGGCAAAGATTGGTTTCAAAGCAATTCCTAGGACAGACTGTTATAAGCTTTTCGACTTTGTTGAAAATCATAATCATCCGCTAATGAATGAGAACAATATGGATCTATCAAGAGCGCGACGACAGTTGCATTTTGGTGATTACATATATATTCACCGTGCGTCGCTTTCCAATATAGGTCCTACATTAGCGCACCGATTAAAAGTGGCTCTTATGGGTGGTTATGACAAAGTCCGTGGAACACCCGGAGATTATAGGAACTTTAAACGTGTTGTGAATCTATTCATTGGAGATAGGGATGCACAGATGATTGTTGACAAAATGATTAACAGGCAACTCCATGTTCCCGAATTCTCTTTTGAACATCATGTTCTTCATGACGAGTTGGTGAGTATGTTTTGGGCTGATGACACTATGAAGTGCAATTATGCTATTTTTGGTGATGTAGTCTCATTTGATGCTACTTTCAGGACAAACAAGTAATCTTCACACTATTAAGCAATTTTTCGTATAGAGTTTCTTATTATCTATGTTACTAATCTTAAGTATTTTTTTCAGGTATGATTTTGTTTTTGTGCCATTTACTGGTATTGACCACAATCAGAAGTGCGTAACTTTTGGTGCAGCTCTACTGTCCGATGAAACTGAAGACTCATATTGCTGGATGCTAAAGGCTTTTTTAAAAGTGCATCAAAAACAGCCACCACTTGCCCTTACAGACCAAGACGCTGCATTAAGGAATGTTGTTGTGAAAATGTTCCCCGACTCTAAGCATAGGCTTTGTATGTGGCATATAACACAAAAACTTCCTGGGAAGGTATTTTATAATGTTCAATTTGGTTACATTATATTGTGCATGTATGTTCATTCGGATTTTCTTTAATTTTAGTTTGGTTACAGGTATTAGGTGATCTCGAGGCTGATTCTGAATTTAGGAAAGAGTTTCACAAGCTTATTTGGAATGTATATATTGGTTCAGAAGTTTTTGAAAAACGTTGGAATGCCTTGATTAATAGGTATAACTTGCAAGATAACAAGTGGTTGTCGGACATGTACGCAATTAGAGATAGGTGGATCCCTGGATATTTCAAAGAGTATCCTATGTGTGGTTTGATGAAGACCACCTCTCGATCTGAGAGTTCCAATGCGTTTTTCCAGATTTTTTCACATAAAGGTAACACGTTTGTTCAATTTATGTTGTGTTTTGAATCTGCCATGGAGAAACAAAGATACACACAGCGTGTTTTGGACAATACTACAAATGGTTCAAATCCTTCCATACTTACTAAATTACCAATTGAAAAACATGCATGTGATGTCTACACGCATTCAATATTCAGAGAAGTGCAACATGAAATCTACAAAGGTTTATATGCATGTTCACAGATTAGTTCTCATTCCGAAGGTAATGTTGAAACATGTGTCATACGACAAACGGACAAGAGATCTAAGATAGTAATAGAAGCAACGATATGTTTTTTTTTCCATTTTGAATTATTTATTATGGGTGTTGCGTATGTTCATCATTAATTATCATTATATATTTACATGATACATTTCAGGTCATTTTTAATCAACTGGATGGTAGTTTAAATTGATCGTGCGGTCATTATACGCGACATGGTTACCTTTGTAGACACATTTTTTGTGTACTTCATATACATAATTTTGTCAGAATTCCAGAAACTTACATAAATCGTCGTTGGACAAAAGAAGCTCTCCCTGCACATTTGCTTGAAAAGAGACATAGATATGGTCCTTGCATTGAAGAAACAGACCGATTAGCATCTGAGGTTCATGCAATAATTGAGGATTGTGTCGGTCTTTTAAGGAATAACACTGACAAGTTAACTCTGTTCTTTACAACAGTCAAAGAGATGAAGAAACAACTAGAAGCTAAGATGCAAACATCAAATTACGATAACAATAAGGAAGCCTTATATGCTGATTTGTTAGGTGTTACTGTACCTAAACAAGTTGTAATCAAGAATCCTAAGAAATCTAGCAATAAGGGGTCTAAAAGAAGAAAAAGTGCGGCTGAAGAAGTTAAAGCTAAAAAGAAACCAAGAACCACTAGGAAAGTCCCATTCAAACATCGTAGATGCGGCAAGTGTGGCGGAAAAGGTCATAACATGCGCAAATGTACTGGCGAAAATGTTATGGAAGAAGATGAAGTCCAGGAAGTTGACGAAGAAGATGAAGTTGATGAAGAAGATGAAATCCAGGATGTTGATGAAGACTATGAAAGTGATGAAGATAATGCAAGTGGTGAAGATAATTCAAGTGATGAAGATGCAAGTGCTGAAGTTAAAAGTGATGACAATTAAGCTTATGTATCACCTCCTTACGCCTAGTTTATATTTCGTATTTTTAGACTTTAAACCACTATTTATATCTTTGTTTTATTAGGTTGCAATTGGATTTATAAGACATACATTGTTTATGATTCGTTGTAATTAAGTTTTATTTTTTGTGCTAGACATGAATGAAACATACATGTTTAACTTTGGAACATATATGTTTTAGTACATTAATGGTATTGTTTTATGTGATTTAGTTTGGTTGGCATTTCTTTGTTTGTTCGTTAATACAACACAATATGAAATGTGTATTGTCATAAATATAAGGGAAACATCTATGTTCTTTTAAGATACATTAATGTTATTAGTATCGTGCATCAATGTGAAACTCTATACGAAACATATATGTTTAAGTACACTAATCTTATTGTTTTGTGTGACTTAGTTTGGTTGGCATTTCTTTGTTTGTTCGTTAATACAACACACCATGAAATGTTTATTGTCAGAAAAATAATTGAAACATTTATGTTTTTTTAAGATACATTAATGTTATTAGTATTGGGCATCAATGTGAAACGCTATACGAAACATATATTTTTAAGTACACTAACCTTATTGTTTTGTGTGCTTTTTTTAATCTTTTATGCTAAAAATCATTTTTATATCAAGCTACACATATGTTATAAATAAAATACCAAATAAATAAAATATGTTACTTTGATACATTAACGTTTTTTCATTTATTACTCATACATGTTACTTTTATACATTAATGTTTTTAGTATACTAAACATATATGTTTTTTCAGTACATTAATGTTATTAGCATATTAAACATTAATGTGTATATAAACGCAGATACAAACATACTAACAAACTGAATACATTTTTTCAGATAAATACCATTCATTAACGATGAACTTAAACATCCATTGTTGTCGACAACCGACACACATATGTTCATACTATCAAAACAAAACCGTTATTAAACATCCTAGTTTTGTAACCAAAATAACATACTACTAAAGTAACCACAAAACAACGCGACCCAGAAAACATGTATCTTACGAATATCCTAATGTTCAAACACAAAACAACATTACATTAACGTTCCATTCATTTTATCTTGACCGGTCCTTTGCTCAAATGCAAATCTGACAACATACTTCCGGATGGCTGCTCCATGTGCGCCTTCACTTGTTCCTTCAAAACGTTGCAATCAGACATGAGTATAGTTGCAGCATACTTTTTACATAACACGGTCAGCTGCTTTTGTAGTTTAACACGGTTTGAATCAAGTCTCAGATCCCAGTTCCGCATTCCCTTCCCCATGTATGTTTCCATGATTCGCATTAAAAAACACCTGCATATGGTCGGACCGTGGCAGTTTGCCAATCATACTCCCCAATCTCTAATTCAGCAGTGATCATGTTTCTAGATTTAATGTGATCCAACCCATACAGATATCGACCAAAATCTGCATGCTGCAATGTATACGGTTTAAGGTTAGTATCGTAATAGAACTCTTCGCCATTACTATATAAATTTAATAATACATTGATGTAATAAATTTTACTTACGAGCATTTCCGCAACTATACTGTTGCCAATCTTGGCTCCTTTCCTAACTTTGCTTTTTTTAGAATCTTGTCCTTCTTCTTTTGATCAAACACTGTCACAGCCCCATACTTTAAATCAAACGTTAAAAGAAATCTATGACCTTCATTATCTACCGGCAAAAATACCTGCATTAAAATTTAATAATATGAAATGTTTTGTTGGCTTATAAAAAACGTATAATTGCGACGATCATATTAAAATTAATACTAATGATATACTGTCCAAATTAAAACCATGAACTTTTACCAGTATATTCGCTTCATCTAAATAATGTTACATACATGCAATACAACCTATAAATTTGATGTAAATACAATTATTTAATGACTTACAAGATCTATTTTCTTCAGCTTATTCAGTTCACTTCTAGCTCTGGTTACTGACTCAACATGTCGCAAAACTCTTTCAAACCGACCATCGTCATTCCTCATCTGACTGAAATTATCCTTGTCCTGCGTACAAATGCATATACATAAACTTAGTTTTCTTCCAATTTTTTAAAACCATCAATGTGTATCAAACATAATCTTACCACCACAAAAGTCAGTAAAAACAATCTAAACGGTGAATCATTGCTTCTATACTCTTCCATGTAATTGCGGACCGCCGCCCACGTGTCCAGGATGTTAGTTTCAACATAATCCTGTCCCAAACTTTCCATTTGTAATCTATTTGATTGTTGACCAGATTTCGACTTGAACAAAATATCGGTACTAAAAAAATACAGTAAATTAGTAACAAAAATATGGTTTTAATTTATACAACGCAATAAAGTAACTAATTTGTAATTTACTTACTCAGATTCGTGAACGGTCAGAAACAAGTATTTTGTCACCTTGCTTTCTTCGCTGCTCAACGCAGCATCAGCATCAGCAACTCTATTGTAGAAAGGAGACCTCATAATATTTGATTTTGAAGTCACCCTTCTTCCGTGAAACATAAAAACATCACTAGCTTCGCCCTCCGGTGTATAGGCACTTATCGGCATTGGTGTTAAGACTTCCTTTTCATTGTTTGTCACTGGTACGACATCAAAATCTTGTGTCACACCAAAACTAAAACTAGGTCTATCATCCATATCCATGATCTTTGACTTCTCGATCGACAACTCAACTTCATCTGCTACGCTTTCAAATGCCTTTTGTGTTAACAGCCCACACATGTTTTCTTGCCTATCAAACCCGAATAAAGATTATGTGTCTTGTCCCGGATCAGCTAACCTATTTTTAGTTACTCCTATTAAATCTTTACCAGGACCAGGCGTTTGTTCATTTACACCAATGTCTCTAACGCCAACTTCAACCTCTTCATTTCTTTGTGCTCGAAAGCCTAAATCATTTAACGCTTCAACCCTATTCATATTAGGGCAACCAGCTTTACCTTGTACATCCTTTTCTTTTTCTTGTGTCTGAGGCATCGTTGCATTAATTCCGGAATTGTTACCACCCCATATACACTTCAAACTGTTGATGTACTTGTCAGCAAATCCAACCAAATTAATGTTCCCAGGGAACAAATGTTCTGCAGCTGTCAATAGTTTTTCAAACCCTTTTCGTTCTTTGGCTATATTCTGTACATAATTGTTTAACATCCATATACATCCCTGCAATATGTGTACCATCTAAATCTTAATTTCCTATCCAACATATATTCAACAGAAAACACAAACAGTCCATATTACCTCAATATTATTGGGAATTGGATCACCGTCTTCCTCAACGAAATCTTCTTCCAATTCTCCATGCCCGAACCCTCCACAATTTAATTCTTCAGCTTCCCTTTCACTTAGAAGCTCCGCTGTCCATACTTTTGTAGGTGGTCTTCTGTGGCAAACTATATTATCATTGCATTTTGTACCATCGACATAGCACATCTGTTTCATATTCATTAAAAAAAACTTGATCAAATTTACAGATACAAAATTAATTCAAAGTTAAATCAATTAATAGTAATGTTACATAACTACTGAATTTAATATCCCTTATGAACCCAAATGCAATTAAAATTATCAATATGAATAGTTAGAAAGTAACAAAACTTACAGTCAACACTGTCAACGGTCCTCTGAAGTATGAATCCTTCTTACCCTTTTTCCATCCTTTTTTACACGTATTAAGCGCTCTCCAAACATAGTCGCACCAGCTAATATTTGACGGGTTCATATTTGGTGTGATGTAGTCAAGTATAGCTGTATCACATACTCCTTTTTGACGAATATTTCCCATTATAGAAGTACACAGAACAATGAAGTTCAGTTTGAAATTGAGATCAGCCTCTGCAGATTTACGCATCCTCATCTTAACATCCGTGGGCTTAATTTGCTTATCATCCCCGTAGTGTTGCTTCCAATTACGCGTCATTTCATCATCTCTATTTGGGTTACCTTCTAGTATATCTAATACTTTGTTTTTCGGACCTAACATCTCCCCTATCATATCCTTTATAAGTATAATAGAACCTTTGGACAACTTAATTTCCAAATATCATCAAAATTATCAACAACATACAGCCCCAATTTTGATGGAATCCCGTTAATTTTGAATTCAACCATGCCCCGAAATCCAATTTCTTCCAAACAAGCTTTCTGGTTTGGTTTTAGTTGTAACATGGCGTTGCATAAGGCTTTAGGGCTAGACCTAGTTTGTAAGACAGCATATGGACTGCTTTCAGCGGGTTGTTGCATTTTTTTGTTTCCTTGTTTATGTTTTTTACACCCGCAGGTTTATCACTAACTGCCTTCTTTTCTGCTTCTGGCATAGTTGTTTCCCTTGATCTTTTTCTTCCTTGTTTCTCGCCTTTTCTTGCTAGAATTCAAGGAAATATAACATGAATGTACCAAAATACACGCTTAAGCAATAATATGGCTCTAATTCAATAACAATTTTGTATGTGCATTGGTGGAATTCATAATGATATCGGACACTGTGTAATAATAAATAGAAAACATCTACCAAATGTACAGTTGATTAACGAAAACATGTATGCACAAACTCTTACCTTTGCTACCAGATGCCACTGTCTTAGCATGGTCTGAATCATATACTTATTTATCTTTGTTCGTTCCACTTCTTCGTAAACCTATAAAGTAATACATAACCAGGTCTTAGCTTGAACATTATTCTAAACTACACATTTAAATCAATAACAATAATGAAACACACATTTCATTAGTATTGTTATACATATCTACAAATTACGCTTAAGACTACACTTTCAACTGATTCCAAGTCTAATTTTTTATACATAAAACACACCTTAATTAAACCAATCAAACACCCCTTAATTAACTGCCCAAAACACCTATGTTTATTACTGTCTCATAACAATTTCCATTGAATTCCATGTTCTTTTTTACCCTAATCAAAACACTCTTACTTAACATATTTTAACATCTCGCAATAACAAATCATATCCAAACATATCTTAATTGCCACTATACAAACACCAATGTTTACTACTCTACTGATTTCTAACTTTTTTCACATATAAAAACACACTATTGTATACTAACAAGAGTGAATTGTATCACAATTTAAACCATTATCCAAACATCCATGTAATGTCTTTTACCTGAAGCATATGAAGTATTTCTTCCCATGTCAACAAAATCATCGTCCGACGGTTCATCATTTACATCAATGTATTTGTCGTCATTATCTGGTTCGACAACTACTTCCTTTCCGGGCCTCCTTCCACTTCTTCTAACATCTATCAAGTATATAATAACACAAGGTTATTTTCCACAAACATAAACATCAATAAAAAACATTTTCATTTAAATTAATAACAAACATAGATCTGTGTATATAACATTAATGTTTATACACTAACTTAAATCAATAATATCCAAACAGACATGTATTTCCATCAAACATAAACATCAATGCTTTTTTTCAGTTTAACATTACTTTTTTAGGGATTTACATATGTATATGTTACGTCATTGTATACCAACATTAACGCATATCCAAACAAACACTATCGTTTTAGCACTTATAATTTTCAATCAAATAATTTACACACATCCAAACACCTCTGTATTTTTACACCCATCCAAATATAAGATCAATCAATCACAAATATACATAAACTTTCATTAGTATTATGATCTTAACACTCATGAATTCCAGTTATCACAATCAAAACCTTCATATTACTAACACTTCAATCTTAAAAAAAACTATTAAACCATATGTTTATTCAATCTTTTCATACATTCGTAGCTTAATAACATAATCTCCAGAAAAACACATTATATATATCCAAAACATACCTAATTACCAAATCCCTAATGAATAACACACATGCATTTTTCTTTACAACTCCATGTTCAACTCATCCCAATAACAATTTTTTTAGTTTATTTAATAAAAAACATAAAAAAATATTTAATTATAATCGAAATAAGAGAAATTAAGCTCACCTTCCATGTTTCTTCAACCTATAAAAAATAAGGAGTATGAATCGTGACTATTTATACAATACCAAATGACGATATGGTTTTTTAAAGGGGGGATTTCATGTATATACGATTTGATTCTTGGATTAATTGATTTATAGAATAAATAGGGATTACGATTTTGATTGTATGCGAGAATTGTGGTAGTTGAATTTTGATTACTAGCAATTATTTTGGGATATGATTTTGATCGAGTCAATTAAGTGGTTTTATTATCAGTTATGTTTTTTTTATATATAACACAACCCTTTTTTGTTGCTTTTTTTTTGTTTTTTTTTTTTGTTTTTTTATTTTTTTTGTTTTTTATAATAGTTATGTTTTTTTTTTTTTTTAATTGTTAATACCACAAATTACCTTATAAAACAGTTACAGGAATTCGGATTTTCTCAATTAATTCATTAAAATGCCATCATGAAGTATTAACATTGATCATTTTTATTCAAGGGGTTTAGATTGTTCTAGATTTGTTCTGTAAAGTTCTGCACATAAAATGAGTTCTCAATATAACGCGCCCCTATATATATATATATATATATATATATATATATATATATATATATATATATATATATATATATATATATATATATATATATATATATATATATATATATATATATATATATATATATATATATATATATATATATATATATATATATATATATAGTGAGACTTTCTTTTCAGAACCATTCTTAGTGCGAGAACTGACAGAACCACCAAAAACATGCATGCACGCCTTCAATAATTGTATTTTTGCACATATGTTCTAAAAACAACATATATGTTTAAAAAAAACATAGTTGTTCTAAAGAATTTGATAAGAAATTGAAAATACAAAAATTTTCTTTGAATGTGTGCATGTATGTTTTTATAAGGCGTGCAACAACAATATTGCGGCCGTGTGTAAGGTTTTTGTGAAAGAAGAGGAAGAGTTCATGAAGATACTGAAGAACATAGGTGGATTCTTACGATTATTGATGATTTTCATGTATTTTTTTTATTTTTAAAAGGCGTGCATGTATGTTTTTGTTGGTTGTGTCAGTTCTCCCATTAAGATTGGTTCTGAAAAGAAAGTCCCCATATATATATATATATATATTATATATATATATATATATATTTCCGAGTTGGGACTTGGAAACATAATGCTGCCTTGGACCATGTGGTTGATCATGAAATACCTATACATAATACACCTTGGATCAATATTTATTTTCTATATACAAATCATT
>BQNB010113141.1:8269-22000 GCA_026074375.1 Tanacetum coccineum
TCATTGTGTATTTTATACATGAATTAAACATATTAGTATAATATTTAGAACACGGACATTGGACAAGTAGACTCAATATGGCATCATCAACACAAGTGTGTGTTATGATCCGATGCATATTGGTTTCATCTAGAAATGATGTAATTATTTTCATATCAATCAAGTGATATCTTTTGTTATGTTTTGATATAATCTTGAGACTAAACAAATAAGTATCCGATTTTATGTCCATACACGAAAACTTGTCAATTAGATTCAATAAAGATATCAATCATAATTTGAATAATGAATTGATATATTCTCGAAATCTTTCTTGACCCTCACGAATACTCATTTAAAAGAAAATAAATAAATATTTAAATAGTGTGTTCCATTAATCCCAAGATTAGTTATAAGGTGAGATTGATGAATAATGATAAGTTAATATCATATTTCAAGATTGTCGTAAATTTTACTTGTGCGAAAAACTATTTGTTGTTATGTATACTATGCATAGTTTTTGACATTTTATGAGTATATAAATGAGTTTTCTAACAATTTTTATATAACACACATCTTTTGTAAAATACTATATTTTTAAAAAATATATATATAATTATGTGTGTATGTTAGAACCATGTAAGCACAAGCATTTTCCTTTTTTTAATTACTAATGTATCCGTATAATCATTTCTTTTATTTAACCAACCCAAGGTCAAACAAATCAAGTTGTTGAAAATATTTAAACGTGTTGTTGAAAATAGATTAAATCGTTGGAAATATTTAGGTGACAGGTTTTAACATATTTAATAATATACTTAACAAGTTATTGAACTCTTATTCTTAAGTATATTTCCATACTCGAAAAGATTTACAAGATGTTTATATAACATTTGTAAATTAAGTGATCTATGCCTATATGCAATGCAAGAGCAATTTCGCAATCTTAATGCAAAAAATCTAGCATAAGTTCTAGTTAGACATAATTCGAAAAAAAACTAGCTACAAACGAATAGTGTACATGACACATGTGCTTAGATATTCAATTAGCTAACATAAGATATAAAGAAGTGCACATAATCACATAGCATAACACATAAAAGTACTTGTCGTAGTTTTGTGTATTAGATACAACAATGTATACTCAGCTCGGTTTTGTTTGAAGACAAATTAGTTTCCTCTCCATTTCAAAAATCAAGTTTAATATTTTTGAAAAGTTAATTACATCATTTTTCAAAGATATACCGAATAGAAATGTCCGACTCGAAAGAAAAAGATAAAATACAAGTTTTACGTTAAAACGTGACTCAACGTTTTGGACAATAAGTAGTATTTTGCCTTTCTGACTAAATTAAATTTGAAATAAATACTTGAAAGTAGACTCAATTCTCTTCGAAATGGCGGGTGGCAAGACTTCTACGGACTTACGGTTGATTTTATATGATTTTTCAAAGTTTCTGAAAAACTGCCGAATCCGACAGGTGGCCCCCTTAAAATTAAGGGGGCCGCCCAGGAATTAAGGGGGCCGCCCAAATATTTAGGGGGGCCGCCCACCTGATACTCAGAATTACGATTTTTTAAAAAATTATTTTCTGACTTTGCGGAAAGGTGTACAACTTTTTGAATTCGATACCGAACATATAACACTTATTTTAAGCATTATTTTTATCTCGAGCTAGTATAATTAGTGTATATAACAATCAACAAAACACTTTTCATATTTAATCCCCCTTAATGGGTAATTTGATACATGGATCGTACTCAATTTTTAAAACCATTTGTTTTGAAAATTAAAGCGACGTGGCTCTTGATACAAATCGTGGAAATCGTAGAGGGAGGGGGAGGGGGGTGAATACGTTTCCATTTAAAATCTTAAAATGTTTCGTATCAAATTACTGATCTAGCGTGACACAATATGATGAGTGTTCATACGAGTTATATATACATAGTAATACATCGATTTACAACGATACAAACCAACACACAATATTCACATCTATTCATGACATAAACATAATTAAAACTATATAATCAACACATCACACAATTGCAAGTATAAATATAAAGCGATAATGCGAGCTAAAAGTAAAGAGATAAGTAAAGGAAAATGCAAACCGGACATGATGATTTATAGTGATTCGGTCACGAAGCACCTCTTCGCCCTACTCCACTCCCCGAGTACCCAACTCGAAAGTTACTTCACTAGTCAAGAAGCTCCCATTAGGCGGAGAAAACCGTACACAACTTAGCTTACACCAATTTCTGACACTAAGCTAAATGTCGAGTTCTAGTCCTAGCTAGAACCAATCTATCACAACACAACACACCACTTCACGGACAATTCCAATAGGCTTCACCTCACGACTTCTTCTTCATACACGAACTATTTATTAACTTCACAACTTCCACCACTACTTAACAACTTTCCACACCTTCACTTCTTCACAACCTCACACTACTTAGATCACACCACTCTAACACTACATACAAAGATCACCCACGATCGTGTAAGCTATACTCATAAGAATTGGAATTACAGAGACTGATTTTACATTATGATTGTAAAACATGTCACGAATACACTAACTACCATAATTCGTATTCTTGACAATAACGAGAGTTTGCTTGTCTTCTTGCACTTGAATGAATGGATGGATTGGATCTGTTTTAAACATACTTATAATAGTTAGTGATCAAAGGAAAGAGTTTGAAATGAGGTTTTAGATTTGGAAAAACTATGTTAAAAGGTGAGAAAATCTGTGATAAAAGTTCCCCCACTATTTATAGAAAAAAGATATCATTTTTTTATTTATATGAGTCCCCTTAATATACAAGAAGCGGTCCCTTTAATTATGGCCGGTCCCCTTAATTAATTAAGGGGACCGCCTATTTTTCAGACGCTCCGATTCTGTCCTTTTGTGGGGAAGGTTTTTTCTGGAATTTTCTAGCCGTTTTTGTGTAGAAAATTTGAATTCAAAATATTTATTTTGAATAAAACATTTCTTATAAATACAAAAATGTTTTGTATATGTTTTAAAAATGTTTGTCCCATTTTATAAAAAATGTAAGGTTTGAAAAAATAAAAAAAATTCTTTGATCATTCAACAAATTAAAGTTTGTTTGTTCATACCTTTAATGATTATCGGGTGCGAACTTAAATTTGTTGTTGAAGAAGACTTGAGGGGGGGGGGGGGGAATGTCGAAAGATGTTGACGTATGAATGATGAATTTGTGATTACCGAGTAACTTAAGCCTTTATGTTATGTGTTATAAGTTACATGTTTGTCATCACCAAAACATGAAAAGAATGTATAGATTAAATATCGTAATATTTCTACCAACACTTACCATTCAAGTTTAATAACAAAAGTAAACATAAAAATGTTTAATTATCAAAATCGATAATTATAACTAGTTAGTTACCCGCGCATAGCGGCGGCAATAAAAACTTTACTAACGCAACTTTTTACGTAATTTCTTACCCGCTTAGTAATTTCGTTTCACAACACTTTAAATGTATGTGTTCGTTTGGGTTTTCCGTAGCTTTCCCGCAACACCATATTAACATCATCATTCTCGCATGTAAAAAGACAACACTCTTTTCGAAAATATATAGTTTTAACGTATCAAGTTTATATTTAATTAAGGTTAAAGTTGTAAAAAATATAATCAACATAAAATAAACCTATTAAAAATGTAAAAACAAAAAAATTATAAAAATATATCAAAATGGATGTTGAATTAAAGAGCACAAAATTTTAAAAAATATGATGAAATTAGATCGTAATAAAATTAAATTGATACAAAAAATATTTCAATTTGAAAATAAAGGTGATTTTTAATCAAAAAGTGACACATGTCATTTTATGATATGATTCCTTAAAATGAGATGGATGGTCAAGATTGCACCTCCTTATCTTAATTTTTAATGGGTCTCACATTAAAAATGCTTTATATAGTAGTATAGAAGTATAAATACCTATGTTGCTATGATACTAACCTAAAATCTTAACATATGGCTCAACAATTCAACTTTAAACCAATGTTTTATATCATGGGTTGACCCTATACGTTTAATCGGGAATCAGTTCAGAGATCGGGCTGGATGTGATTGGATTTTTGTTTGTTCGTAAACCGGATTAAACGTCGGTTTTTTGTTGCCTCAGGTTGATAAACCCAACCGGATCATGACTTTTTATTAAAAAATATATCAAAACCTTTTTTTTTCTAATTAACCTTTTAAGTTTAATTGATAAGTTAAAGTAGTGACGACTAATATTAATAAATATACTACGATATAAAACAGTAAATTGAAATTATAAACTAACTTATAAACACCAACTAATATAGTTTTAATAGTTATAACTTAAAATGATAAATTGATTGTTTTGCAAATTTTTGTTATAATATATAATCTATTAAAAGATTGATTAAAACTCAATAAACAACAACTTTTGAGCTTGGCATCATATATATAGCTCAATTTGTTTTGAATAAAAGAATTTACATGTAGCTCAATTTGGGCCGATTCTGCGATATGCCGCTATATAAGTGAACATTTTTTTTACATATTGATTTTGAAATAGAATGCATGGATAAGTTATTGCATTCTACAAAAGGTAATACTATTGGTATCTTAGACCCACTAAAAAGTATTCAAAAGTATAAAAAAAATTACAAAATATTCTCTTTGTCCTCTTTATTTACGATACAACACAGTTTTTTATCAGTTTTGTTCTGTAATTTTTGACAGTTTACCACTTTTGATTTATCAAAATTTATATTTTGTGTTTGCACTTTTCGTTTCACAGTTTTATAATATAAACAAAATTAAAAAAAATAAAAATAAATCAAAACAAAATTCAAAAATTATAGGAGGTACAAATGGTTTTTTGAAGGGTATTTATCAAAGTTATAAATAGCATGAGGCGTGGCGTAGCGGCATAGCCAAGCCTCGCGTCTTTGGAGCTATGACGAGTCATGACGATTTTTAAACCATGACTTAAAGCGACACAAAATATGAAAATATTTAAGAATTTATATGTTTATATAATATTTCAAATATATTGAGTTTACAAAAAGTGTCATACATAAGGAATAAAGTCAAGAAACTATCTTTGTATGTAATCCTTTTCATTTCTATAAAAAATGATTTTTATCGAAATTGAATACAAAAAAGCCTCCACGCATCATGTCTTATCGCGCTTTATCAGGTTTTTTCACTTCTCATCTCACGTCACACCTTAAGCCTACGCCTTGATCTATTGCGTAGCCTGAAGATCACGCCTCGCGCCTTTACGAAGCCTTAGCGGCGTCATGGCGGGTCTTTTAAAACCCTGGTATTTATAAACTATCCGTTGCAAAAAGTTAATTGGGTAGGTTATCAATACCCCCACTCCCTACTTTTTTTAGATTTTTTAATTATTTTTTATTTTTGTTTTTGTTATAAAATTGTGAAACAGAAAATGCATAACAAAAATTATAATGTTTGATAAGTCAAAAGTATGAAATTATCAAAAAATACAGAATAGAAACTAAAAAAACTGTGTTACACTGTTAACTGGAGAACAAGAGGATGGGAGTGGTAGGTTGTGTACTTCTGATGAGCCAAGTGGGGTTTTAATAACTAGGGGTGAGTAGAGAAACCGAAAAAATCAAATAAACCAAAAACCAAAACCGAACCGAACCGAAAATAATCGAACCGAACTAATAACCGAACCGAATTCGCCCAAAAACAGAACCGGAAGCCAACTACTAATTCGTTCTCGGGTTGATTATGGGTTTGGCCACTCCGGCGGAAATACCGAAAACGAAAACCGAATTACATATAAATATATATTTTATATTTTTTATATATATTATATATATATATATATATATATATATACATATATATATATATGTATACATATATATATATATATAGGGATGGGATCATGAGAAAACCTAATTTCGGTGGAAAACCCAGAAAAACCAAACAAATGCCCTAAAAAAACCAAACAGATGCCCTAATTTTTTCAGGCTAAAAATTGTTTTTTCAAGCAAATATGGCCTCGATTTACTCTCTGTAAAAAACCAAAAAATACCAAAACAGATGCCCTAAAAAACTAAAAGATGCCTAAAAAAAATCTTTTTATATAAGCTGAAAAAATTTAGGGCATCTGTTTTTTTGGTTTTTGAGTTTTTTACAGGACATTATTATCGATGCCATATTTGCCTGATAAAACAATTTTTTGTCTGAAAAAATTAAGGCATCTGTTTGGGTTTTTTTTTTAGGGCATATGTTTGATTTTCTGAGTTTTCTTGTTTTCTAGCTAAATTATGGGTTTTTTCTAGAACTCATCCATTATATATATATATATATATATATATATATATAATTTATATATATATATATATATATATATATATATATATATATGTGGAAGGGATCAAGTGAGAAAAAAAATATAATGAGAAGAATAAGAAGGATTTTTAGCCACACATTTTAAAGGAAAGAGAATTTTAAGGGGAGATGCATGCATTTTTATAGGTGCAATTCTGAATGGTGGTTGTGGTTTCTTTTTCATTCTCATTATAATTTTCTTTCTCATTTTGTTCTTTATCTATTAAATAAATATATTACTATATATATATATTATAATATATATATTATTATATATAGAATGAGATCGAGCGTAAACCTAAATCTCGGTGGAAAACTTTGAAACTCAAACAGATGCACTAAAAATACTAAACGATGCACTGAAAAATCTTTTATATAGCCTGAAAAAATTTAAGCATCTGTTTGGTTTTTTCAGTGCATCTGTTTGGTTTTCTAGGTTTTTGCTTTTACCCAAAAAAAAATTGGTTTTTTTAGAAACCCATCACCTATATATATATATATATATATATATATATATATATATATATATATAGGGTGAGGTTCTTTTCAGAACCAAATGAATGTACAGAACTGCGAGAACCAGCATCAACCAATCAGGTTTTTTGTCATATATGTTTTTATTATTTAATTAAAAAGGGTATAATGGTAAAATTGCATTTTATTTTATTTTTGAATATTTCATAACAAAAAACGTTTTATTTAGTTCTTGAATTTTAGGAATTTTTTTTAATTTTTTTCCAGCATGCATGTTTCAAAAAGTTAAATGCATATGTGTTATTTTAGATAATGATAATTTTACACGTGTTTTTAATGTATAGTTCTTGATACATTAATATATTTTGCTCACAAATATTTGATACAAGTGCGTGTAATGAAAAAAATATGTAATACACATGTATTGTATAGTTAGAGATATGATACTTTAAACTACATGTGCATAAGTTCAATAACTCATCATTTAATCTCGAACTTTAAAAAAATATTATACACAAAAAAATACATGTGCACTCTTCATATTGCTCATCATACTCATCTTTACTCGAGTTAAAAATACATGTGCATTTGAGTTCATCCATATGCTCTTAATCGAGTTGGTTCATGTGGACTTGTATCTCCTACGTGCACTTGTGTTTTTACTCTTTACGTCTTTATCATAACTATCTTCTCGGTACAACACATGTGCACTCTTTATATTTGTCATGATCCTCATGTAATAGAACACGTTGAACACCTGAAATTATAAACATTTGTTATCTTTTATCATAAACAACTAGCAAACATATATGCACGATCAAAAACATATATGTATAGTCTAAAACATATATGCATACATCTTTCTTTTGTTTTATATCAACCTTAAAACATATACTCATATCTCTTTCATTAGTTTTATACCAACCAAAAGACATGTGCACCACTCATGCATTCAGACTAATATGCAAATGTATTTTTCAAATAACATTATCCGAATGCAATAATCTATCATGTAACTTCAGTTTAGCAATATTTGCTTACATTAGAATATGTTTATTTGGGTCTCAAGTCCCCATTGGATAATTTTGGTTTCTCCCTGTACCGAGTGACTTAATATTTTTAGGCACAAATAAGCTTGTTATGCAGTCATATATACTTCAACTAAAAAACAAAACAAAAATTTCATTAGAGTATTAAGAAGAAAAACAAGTAAACAATTGATCCAATCTCTAACCTACTTTATTGACTTGTTCGAACATCATGTAATCTTTATCTTCATTAATTATGTTCTATTTCTAAAATCAACATACAAAATCATTTTTAAAAAAAATGGGATTATAAAGACTAAGAACCCTATAAATAACAAAAATTACATCTAAAACCAAATAAAATAAAACAAAATAAAACAAACCTTGTGGCTGCTATGTTTTACAATAAAAACTCAAGATCAAAACAACATAAATGAACCTTAAATCACGAAGCAAGACCCAAGATCAGTAACATCACATAACAGAGATATAATTATGCGAAATAAGATGATAGAGATCCATGATGGTACTTCATGTCAACAAAGAGAAATAGATTGATGGTGTTTCTTTTTTTTCGAACAATGAACAAGGAGGCGCACAGAGGTTTTTTTAATTTTTTGGGTAGTAGTTTTTAAGGTTAGAGAGGAGAGAAAAAGATTTAGATGATAACTGATTAAAATTGTTTCCCTGACACGTTTGGAATGAGGATATGAAATCTCTTAATTGCCCTTCATTTACTTACATGATGAAACTTAAAGTTTTCAGTTATTACATTTATGCCATCATCATTTACAGCCTTAGATTAAAAAATGGAAGGTTTAGATTGGTTCTCGCAGTTCTGTACATTTATTTAGTTCTGAAAAGAACCTCACACTATATATATATATATATATATATATATATATATATATATAATAATAATAATAATAATAATAATAATAATAATAATAATAATAATAATTTTTTGTTTCTTAAAAATCTATTTAATTATTAATTTTATTTTTAAAAATAGTGAAATTCGGGTTATTCGGGTCAACCCCCGAGAATCCAACCGAATTCGAATTCGGTTTTTGGTTCGGTTTAGTTGAATTCTAGTTCGGTTTGATTCGGTTTTCGGGTTGACCAAAAAAAAAATTAACTGAACTAGCCGAACTGAACTAACCGAATAACCTAATAACCGAACCGATCAACACCCGTAGAGTTAATCTATAATTGAATATTTTTCATTCAAACAAATATTATTATAATCAGAAAAGTCACCTAAAAATAAGCTTGAGTATCAATTTTATTTGTGTGTTTTATTAGCAGAGAAAAAGAGAAAAGTGAGGGGGGCGGTTGGCCGTTGGAAACGGACCCACAAAGCATGTCGATATTACAGTTTTTACTTTATTGATTTGGTTTTGTCCACGTAAGATCGACGTGTGTAGGCATGTGGGGCCCACCACGAGGGAAAATCGTACAGGCGAGGGGACCATCTGCACATAATCCTCATCGACGATGACGGTGAGACCCATGCAGCATTAGGCGAGATTTAAGGCTCTTAGAATCCTAGTCTGCACCACGTGTACATTTCCTCAACAAACATCATCCTAACTTTTTAGTATAAATTACCCTTAATTAAGCAACTTTTTTAATTAATCCAAATAACCAAGGGTTTGTCTATCCTTTTTAGTCGACTTATATATCCTTATTGCTTTTATATAATCAAAAATAATTATACGCACTGCATTTAGATACATATGTTGCCTCTAAGGACCACAAATTTATATGAACTTGTTACGTAAAAGAGTTGTAGACGGAAGATCTTTATAGTTATCATATAACAGTTGCTCATTATAGTTTGTTAGCTATAAGAGGCTACCAAACACTGAGTAACGGCTGATAAATTATCTTTACTTAAATCTGTTCTGTTAGTCAATTATAAGTCTAACCTTAAAATATAAGCTTGAATAGACACACACACATTAAGTTTTCTTTGGTCATCTTATTTCCTGTAAGGCAACTTTTATCAGTCATCAAAAGAAACACTTTCTCACCGACCACGTCAGCTTTATCTCTCCTACATTTTACCCTCGCTACTTTACACCTTTCACGGTTAAGCCGGACGAAGTGAAGGGTGAGACTTCACCGAGTGAGGCTCACCTCACAGGCCAACACCAAAACAAACAAATACCCTCACGCGTGAGGCAATGTGAAAAAGGAAGGGAAAAGTGAGTGGCTCACCACTCGGTTCTCATGCATCTCTTTTGTGTTTTAATGTTTTTTTATTTTTTTTAATGCGTGGGGTATAGTTGTATAAAATGTGTATTTTAAAGAAAGGTGAGGAGAAGGTCACCATTCTTACCGGCCTTATCAGTCACCGGAACCCTCATCCGACAAACTAATTTTTTCATAAAAACTAAAACTTTTCTTATTCATAAACTAAAATAATTACAGAAAGAGCTAATTGCATTTTTGGTCCTTTTGGTATAGTCAAATTGTAGGTTTGGGACCCTAACTTTCGAAATTGCAGTGATGGTCCTTATTTTTAAGTTTTCGTTGCAAATTTGGTCCCTGGGCCGGGACCAAACCTGCAATTTGGCCAAACCACAGGGACCAAAAATGCAACCCAAAAGGACCAAACCTGCAACCCAAACTTGAAAATAGGGACCATCACTACAATTTCGAAAGTTAGAGTCCCAAACCTGCAATTTGGCCATACCACAGGGACCAAAAATGCAATTTACTCTTACAGAAATAATAAAAAATGTAAACATACGAAATTAAAAACATAAACACAACATAGAGTAGAGAGTATATAATTTGACAGTTTGTGTTGCGGGGAGTATTTTATTGACACATTTTGTTAGTAAAATGATAATAGAAAGTATATAATTTGTAGTTGTGTTTGAAAATGTTGAAGTTTAAGAGTGGGAGGTACGCTGCACTATGGCTTGGCGTCATGGCCAGCAGCCGAGAAATTCTTTGCGCCAACGATACCGTGGCTGGCACCATCGGTTCTCACGCCGTGGTGATCAGCCCACGCCGTAGCTTATTTGTTTTTTTTTCAAAAATTCAAACATTATAACCGTAGGGGAGCGTTTTTTTATTGTTTTTTTGCATTAATTCACCTACTTTTTAAAAATTTTACCCCTCAAAAATCCTATAAATATCTCCTTATTCTACCATATTTACACACTACTCCACTATAATTTATAACACCTTATTTTCTACATCTTTTATTTTTTTCTCACCAAAATGAATCACAACCAACATAACCAACAATGGATAACCGATATGTTCAACGACCCTCAAGACTAAATTTCGGGCTTGTCTTCTTCGGCTAATCCTAACACAACCTCCTCCTCTCAACTAGGGGTGAGCATACCGGTGTTTTGGACCAATTCGGTCCTCGGTCCGGTCCGACCAAAAACCCGATGATAATGCGTGTAGGACCGGACCGAAGACCGACCCGGACCGGACCGACCCGGACCGGACCGTACCATTTCGGTCCGGTCCTCGGTCCGCCGTTTTGGCTAGTTTCGGTCTCGGTCCAAGGTCGGTCCGGTCCGGTCCGGTCCTTGGACCGTGCTCACCCTTACTCTCAACTTCCTACACCCACATGCCTTACTATCCCAATTACAACCCATATGTTAATCCTGGTCAAAAAGTTGCATTTCAACAATGACAACTTCAACAACAAATGCAATATACCCAAATTTCTCTACAACAACCAAACCCCCCCCCACCCCGGGTTCTTGACGACAACAATCCCACCAACAATCCCACCAAAACCACATGAAGAAGAAGAGAGGCGGGCATACTGCCCAAAAACCGAATGGGCTTGTAAACTAGGACAGAGCGGATCCTATTATCAGTGGGCTGATGGGTGTTTATGAACTGGTCATGACCATTCTGGCCATGAAATCCATATTGGGCTAACAAGTCTTGTTGGCCTGAATAACAGCCAACATCTAGGCCTGAGATAAAGTGATAGTAACTGGATTAGAGGGCCCAACATTAGGCACGTTATGAGATTTTATAAATTCAGGTAAATAAATTAATTATATTATTCTTATTTTTACCCTTAAGTAAAATTTTACTTTTTACTTTTACCCAGTTCGGAAAATTTCGCGTTCCTAGTCAAATTTGAGTCGTGTTTGAAATTTTATTCCGTCTACGTGTCTATCGTAGTCTAATATTTCCATTGTTCACCCTTAAGTTTTATAATCTTTACTTTTGTCATTTTAATTTTTATCTTGCGTTTTTGCCAAACTTTGCTAAACCTCGCATTCTTATACTTAACCTTACTTTTTCCTTAAACCTTCACCTTTTATCTAAACCTTACAATAACACAAGTAATTAGACAAAAAATAAAAATAAATAAATACTAAGCCATAGGCCGGCCACACCAACATACACACTCCATTCCATTTTCATTTCCCAGAAAACATACTCATTATACTCTCCATGTAAATCTAAAAAAACCATCCACCTCCCCTTGTTCCTTGTGGCTGCCAATTTCAAACCACCACCATCACCATACCTACAAAAATTTGCTACTCATTTTAGGCTTTACAACATGTATTCTAAGACCCTTGCAAAGTTTGGTTAAGTTTGGAGAAGATTTGGAGTACTTTTGAATGTTTTCTTGAAGTGTCTGGTTAGGGTTTGATAAGAGAAAGTGGGTATCATTATTTTGGGTAAATAGAAGCTTTGTGTTTAAGATTTTGGGTGTTCATTTGGTTCGAACTTCAGCCCTAGGCCAAGAGGTTTTGCTTGTGTTTGATTTGTTTGTTTCAATCATCTCCTAAGTAAGTTTAAATCTCTACCTTTGATTTTTTTTATTTGGTCCATGCAAGTTTAGGTTTGATTCTGGAAATCTTGGGTGTTTTGTGTTTATTAATGTGTTAATCAACCAAGTGTGGCATTGTATAGAGTTTTTGTGGAATTGAAATGAGGTTTGGAATGATTTTGATGAGGTTTTAGGGACTGTTTTTAGACCAATAGGTAATTAGGTAATTTACGAAATATTTTTGGTAATGAAATCCTTGGGAAAGTTGATAGAAAGATAGGTCTATATCTTAGGTCCATGTGGTTCTTTGGATAGAGCCGTATCTCTTCCGGATGAGTGAGATACAGTCGAATTACTAAAACTAGTCGAATCAGACCTAGTGTTAGGAAATGGAGCTTAACTCCATGTTTTTGTGCAAACTATGTTATCCCAAAACATAACTCATATCACAATAATAAGCAATACCAAATAAGCAATAAGCTAGAAAAATAGAGAGAGAGAAACTAAAGAGAAACAAAAGATGGAAGATTAGATTAGAGAGAAAGAGAGAGTGGTTGATTACACATACAAGAAATGGCAACCAACACCCTCTCCATGTGTGGAGAGGGTCCTATTTATACCCCTAGCCAACATGTAGGTGTATGGGCTTTGTAACTTGCGCCAGGCTTGGCTTATCTTGGGCTTCGAGTCTGAAACATAGACAATATTAGATTACAATCCAAGCCCGTTAATCCCGACTAGCCTATTACTTAACAAGACTAAGTATGACTAATAAGACCGATAACATTCTTGTTTGACTTATATAAAATTAAGGCTAACAATCTCCCCAATGTTGAGGTCTTCTTTGATCTCCCCAACGTTGACGTTTTTTATGGAGGTTATCTTGATTTGACTTTATTTTCCCTAATGTTAAAGATATAATGTTTGAGCTTTGCCTTTTTTGGTATTGTCTTTGTCTTTTCATGTTTGTAATGGCTTTGTTCATTCATGCTTTAGACGACCGATGACATTGTTTCGGTGTCGTTTATGTGATCTTGATCTTGAGCCTTTTTCTTTTGACTTTGAGTTCTTGAGATCTTTCATCTTGCATA
>BQNB010113142.1:0-22000 GCA_026074375.1 Tanacetum coccineum
AGAAAAATAAGTTAAAACAAACTTAGGGATAAACTTAATAAGCACATATGACTCAAATTGAACAAAAACAATAAGCTAAAAAGCTCTTAAAAGCTAAAAGGAAAAAAAACTTAGGCAAACAGTTTTAAAAGATGAGATTGACCAACTTTGAGCTTAATAATGAGACCTAATAAGCACTTGTAATAAGATGTGAACTAAAAACAGATTAACATTAGCATCCAAAGAACACATAAAAAGAAGAATTAAGAAAATTAGTTTAGAAATAAGCTAGAAAAAAGGACTTTAAAATGACAGACTTACTACTATCTTTTTGGCTTTTTGGGTTTTTATCAAACTTGCAGCTTAAAAATAAGTCTAAATAAGCAAAGACAATAGTTTAAAAGCTAAAAACAGATTAAGTACTTGACTCAATAAGCTAATATAAACTAAAATTAAGCTAGGTTAAACATAAAAGTAGCTAGAAATTAAGACTTTGAAAAAGTGACACACTACTTAACGTTTTTGGCTTTTTTTGGATTTTAAAGGAAAAATAAGCTATTTGCAGGCCTAGTTTTAAGCTACTAGATGATAACAAAATGTAAAAATAAGCTTAAACATATTAAGCTTATACCTTAATGAGCTTATGTTATCAAATTCAGACCTTAAAACAACTTTGATCTAACCTAATTTTGCTTTTGAAAACTGGACTCTATACTTTGAAAAGAGACTATGTAACTTAGACAATTTTGACTTAAAAACTCACAAGACAATTGCACACTCATTCTAACTCATTATGACTCAAAACAAGCATAAAAACAACACCTAAAAGCTACTAATCAAGATCTAAGAATTTCAACTGTTCTAATAAGTTAAGCTACACAGATTCAAACTATAATGAGCTTAAACCTTAAATATGATTTTAAAACCTTAAGAACTTTTATACAGTTACTTCTTGGCTTAAGTTGAGCATTTGAAATTTGCCTTAAGGACCAAAAGGCTAACAACCAGTTTTAACACAAGTTAAAACTGCTTGTGCCAAGCACTCCTTAAAGTTTATGAAATCCATTTTTAAGTTTAAAGCAGATGAATAAAAGCTATAAAAGTTTAAACAGATTAAGATCTTAGTATGTGAAGAACTTTTAAGCAATTTTTAACCACAATTAAGCTCTAATCAATAAGCTGGAACAATAGCCATATTTTTTGATTTTTAGACAGTTTTAAGCAAAAGCATAAACTAATTGAATCTAAACTATAAGCAGACAATTTAAAGCAATAATAGTCTAAGTAAACAAAAATAAGCATCAATAAGCAACAATAAGCAGTAAATAAGCTAAAACAAGTTATAAGGCTAAAAATGGAAAATGGAATGTGTACCTTAATCCTAGCTCAAACAAGGATCTGAAATGCTCAAAAGAGCTTATCAACAAGCTCTAGCTTGTTTGCACAAGCTAGTAAGGTCTATAAGCCCTTCCATAATTGGCTTATCATCCAAATTTTAAGCTAAGGTAATTTAGGGGAGACTTAAAGTGAATTTCTAAACTCAGTTAAGCTTTTGAAAGCTTAACTGAGTAGAAGCAAGCTTATGTAGTATTAAAGAGCTTATAAGAGCTTATAAGGAGATTAGTGATCACTTAAACAACATTGCATTAAGAAATTATCTTGAATTAAAACACAAATTTGAATAAAAGCTGACTTTTATTGAAAATTGAAGGATTACAATGCTTTGGAAAGTAAATTACATCAAATTTAACCTATAAGCTACTGAAAAGCTAAAAATTACTACAACGTAAGCTAAAATCCTACACACTATCTATAGGGTATCAAGCCTCCTTATATAGGGGTGAGAGGAACCTTCTACCCTTCAGGACGCTCCCTCTTCTTCTAATCTTGGCCCTTAATCTCTAACCGCCTCTAAATCATCATATTTTGAGCCGTTAGATCAAGTACACGTATGATTGACCAATAGGGTGTTGTGGGATTGCCAGCGTGGCTATAGAGGGTGTCAGAGGTGTCAGACTTGGTCTTCTAGAAGCATACGTGAGTGTGGATGGAAGGTTTTACCCTGGTCGTTGTTCATGGTGAAAAAATGAGAGGGAAAGGAGAAAGAGCAACAGTAATTTTAACCCTGTCATATATCAATGACTTTGAAAACAATTAAAAGAAATGGCTTTCGGATTTGCTATTTGGGCAGGAAAAAGTTTTGGATAAAGGATTTATGGTTTTGTCTTTATATATAAAAGGCTAAGTCTATAGAAGACATCTTAATGGGCTGACCCGGCCTAATAAAATGGGTCCGGGTTGGTCCGTAAAAGATGGGTACGCCTTCGGCTTTGGTTTTTTACGCTCTTTCCAATCCCGTGCTCGGTTTTGTCCGTTTTGCTTTATTTTTGTCCTTTAATTAAATATTCGTTACATGCACAATACAAATTACAAAACACACATATACAATGTATTTTCCATGCATTTTTGGTCTTTTAAGCTCATTTTAATAAGGTTAAATGATATGTGATTAAACACATATAAAAAATCCCCCATACTAAGATATTGTCGTGTCCTCACACAATGTCATAAATACACACTTAGAAAACTAAAACTACCCCCTTAGACTAATTACCTCGAAAAGTAGCTAAGTGTTCATCTAAGGGGATTAAGAAATCACTAGTTTTGAAAAGCCCCCCGTTTTACCATTTTTATGCATTCATACATATCATAACTTCACGGAACAAGAAACACTAAAAAGGATAAATTCATCGTCCTTGATTTTTCACCCGCCCCAAACCAAGCTTAAAAACAAAATCATTGTTAAGTACAAGTTAAAATGCTAACACTACTCATAAATGCTAATTTTGGATGCATAGCTACTTTTCGCTCCCTTATTCCTAGATCCTCTGAATTTATTATTATTATTTGTGACAAATAAATTAATGTCTTATTCATATAAAGTAAACCCAGCTTAGACCACAATTAGTTTGAAATCATTTCCTAAAGAGACGATATGGTGAGAATAAGGTCCACATTAAGGTTCTAATTTCGCACAATTTGGGGGTTATCCTTTTTAGATAACCCTGGAGTCAAAATTTGGCTTTATTATTATTATTATTGCAACATTATTAAACATCGATCCTTTAAACAACTGCCACATCGGTATGCGAGCCGACCATGGTCCAGGAGTCTTATTTCGACCTCGGTGATCCTCGACCTTTTAGAAGGCTGCAACATCGGTTGTGAGCCGGCAAGATGCAGCAAACTTTTATCAGTCTCGGATTATTACTATGTGCCTTATTTAGAAGACTACCACATCGGTTGTGAGCCAGCAAGAGGCAGTAAACTTTTATCAGCCCACAGTTTTTTTATTTTTATTATTATTACTACCTCCACCCTTTAAACGACTACCATATTGGTTGTGAGCCAGCAAGAGGTAGTGGTCTTATTTCGGCTTCGGTTTATTACATAACTTATTATTATTAGCCAAATTTCAAGTCATGTGGTCTTTCAACTACCTAGACAACGGTAGTGAGCCGTCAGGAATCGGTAGCCTATTTCCCCACAACACTGACAAAACCTCGATGTGTACCTTACTTTCACTAGAAGGAATCTCTACGAAGTGACTTAAACTAAGAATCGCAAAAACCTAAAGCAACTTTATTTATTCAACAATTATATAATGTTTATTAAGCTGGTGGGAGCAAAAAGCCACAATTAACCTTTATGAGCTCTAAAAAGATCTAACTACTCTATGTTTAGCATCTAACTTATATAAAAATCTATCATTTCCCGTTCTTCGCAAATTTAAAATCTTTAATAAAAAGATCCGCGAATGCTTAGTCTAATAAAATAAGCTTAGCATATTTAAAGTCTATCATGGAAACTTGCAAACTCTTGGCTCTTTATAAGCTAGAATTCGCGTTTTAAAGCTTCTTGTATAAAAGACTAGCACAAGCTTAAATTTATATAAGTTAAGGGGCAAGCTAGAGCGCAACATGCTCGATCAAGTCAAAATTTATTTTTTAAAAAGACAAAACATCATGTCAAAACACTTATTCTATTTTTGAAAATTTTTAATTTTGGTATATTTTTGGTGGAAAAACGGGGTTACGTGAAGATAAGACAAATGCAAGTAAGATTAAATCGAAAGATCCCCCCATACTAGAACTACACATTGTCCTCAATGTGAGACTATCACCCCCATACTAATTTCAAGGCATAATCCAAATATTAAGGGGTCTCTACGCAAATCTAAAGCCGTTTATTAATTATGATAATAGATAAATGTTAATCAATAAGATCTAGGATATCGGATTCCCATATATAAGCATGCGAAAGATTAAAGATCAAGTGAACGATGGACAAAACTACGAGCACGAGAGCCTTTAAAATTCGGGCAATCCTGGACATAAAACACAAAACACGAAACACGAGAAAGGAAGAGGCGAGCCTCCTCACATCACACTTATTGATAATTATTATACTAATAGGGATAAGCATGGGTTGCCACCCACGAAGCGCTTGTTTTTGTTAACCGAGTCACGAGCCTGACTCGAAACCCCGAATTTAATGGTCCATGGGGAAAGTTTGGAGATCCAGGACAACCATCGGTGGTATGTCCCCTCCAAAATAATGCTTAACTCTATGACCATTCACCTTGAAATTTGGTCTGTCGGTTTGAGATAACTCGATGGCACCATAAGGGAAAACTTGAGCAACGGTGAATGGCGGTCCAACTGTTTAAAAGCTTGCCGAAAAATTTTTTAATCGAGGAATTGAAGATAAGAACTCGAATCACCAACGTAAATGACTGCCGGTTTTTTAAAATCTTGAAGTCCATGAATCATCTTCGTTTTCCTCTGTGTAGATTAAAAGAATTCTCATATGCCTTGATCCCAGAGTTCAATAAATTCATTTATATGAACTTTTTTGGTCGATCACCCCGTCATAAGTCAAATTACAATGTTTTAAGGCCCAATAGGCCTTGTGTTCAAGTTCGATAGGAAGATGGCAAGCCTTTCCGTACACGAGCTTATAAGGAGTGCACCCGATGGGTGTTTTGAAAGCGGTACGGAAGGCCCATAATGCATCATCTAACTTATCGGACCAAGAAGCACGGTTTTCACACCACGATTTGAAACCTCCACTTGTCCACTCATTTGTGGATGATACGCGGTAGAAAGACGATGAGTAACTCTATACTTAAGCATAACTTTAGCAAATTGATCATTACAAAAATGGGTACCGCGATCACTAATTATAGCACGAGGAGTTCCAAATCGGGCAAAAAGAGATTTTAAGATATTACAACACTAGGCGCATCATAGTAGGGAGCGCTTTTTTGCTTCAAAACCCAATTGGAAAGTAGTCGACGGCCACTAGAAATGTACTACTTGTGTTCCTCGAGAAAACGGGAAACGTCCCATAAAAATCGATGCACCATAAGTTCAAAGATCTCGCAAACATGAAGTATTGCATTTAAGGCATTTTCATCACGTTGCGAGATTTTGCTTACAAGTTGACAAGTGTCACACCGTGTTGACCAAGTCAGGGGCACTTGGTAAATAGTAGGTGCCATAGAAACAGAATCAAAGACTTTGTTTAAGCGGTGAGTTGGCACCAAGATGTCCCCCGGTAGGTCCATTATGGCAAGCCGTGAGGATATCATACGGCTTCTGGCCTTAACAACATCGCACAATCATTTTGAGTCCGCACATAATCTTTAAACAAGTAAGGGTCGTCCCAGAAATAATGCTTAACTTCTTTAAAGAATTTATTCTTTTGTTGGGACGACATCCCTTTCACAATAAAATTCTCCGCATGGTAATTTGCAATGTCGGAAAACTATGGGGTACTCGAATCACGACACATGTAACCATCGCCAATAGTCTCGAGATGAAAATGTTTCCTTAAATTGGCTTTTTCTCCAAGATCACTTGATGGGGATTTTCTAGTCTTCATAAATGGTCGGCTGCGAGATTCTCTACTCCTTTTTTATCACGAATAATAACATCAAATTCTTGGAGTAGGAGAATCCACCGGAGCAATCTTGGCTTAGCATCTTGCTTAGTAAGAAGATACTTAAGAGTCGAGTGGTCCGTATACACTATGGTCTTTGATAAGACAAAGTAAGGCCAGAATTTCTCAAAAGCATACACCACGGCTAATAATTCTTTTTCCGTAGTCGTGTAATAGTTGCTTGAGCATACCCAATCAGTACCTTAACTTGCATAGTGGTATATGCTAAAAACTGTTTGGTCTTTCGTTTACCCCAATACGCGCCTACCACTTAATCACTAGCGTCGCACAATAATTATCAAATGGTAGGTTCACAATCCGGGCAACAAAAATCAGGGCTCCAGTTTAACTTTTTCTAAGTAAATTAAACGCTTCAATACATTCTTTCAAGAAAACAAACGGGGTTTCTTTTTTCAAGAAGATGGGTCATCGGCCGGGCGATTTTAGAAAAATCTTGGATAAATCGACGATAAAACCCGGCGTGACCTAAAAAAACACCTTTGATGAAAGTCGGATGAGGGAGTTTAGCTATAACATCAACTTTAGCTTTGTCGACCTCAATCCTGGAGTTTGAAATCTTATGTCCAAGAATCAATGCCTATTTTAATCCATAAAAGCATTTCTCCCAATTTAAACTTAATTAGTGCTTCCGCACAGTTTTAAGCATTTTGTCTAAATGAGAGGCATGACGAGAAAGAATCCTGAAGATCGAGAAATCGTCCATAAAGACCTCCATTGTTTCCTCGATCATGTCATGGAAAATGGCCATTATGCACCTTTGGAACATGCCCGAAGCATTACATAAACCAAAAGGCATACGTCGGTAGGCAAACATCCCATAAGGGCAAGTAAGTGGTCTAATCTTGGTCCTTTCGTGGTCAATAGGTATTATGAAAATATCCGGAAAAAAACCACTAGAAAACAATAGTATTCAATTCCCCCGCGAGTCGTTCGAGCATTGGTCCATAAAAGGCACGAGACATGATCTTTAACTAGTCAGCATCATTAAAGCTTAACGGTAATCTATACAAACACGCATCCGGTAACTAGTCTCGTAGGAATCAACTTATTATCTTCATTTTCAACAACGGTCGTACCACCCTTCTTAGGCACACAATGAACGGGACTCACCCACGGACTATCGAAGAAAGGGTAAATCAATCCGGCATCAAGGAGTTTGATAAGTTCCTTTTTGATAACCTCATGAATTTTTTTATTTACCCTTCTTTGATGTTGAACCGCTGGTTTGAAGTCGTCTTCCATTAAGATCTTATGAGTACAAAAACTAGGGTCAATACCCTTAATGTCGGAAATTTTCCATCCAATGGCCCGTTTGTGTGACTTAAGAACCTGTAAAAAGGCGGCTTTTTCTTCATCTTTTAATTCCTTAGAAATTATGACGGGCAATTTATCGGTTCCATCTAAAAACGCTCATATTCAAGATGAGAACGGTAATTTCCATGAAGCTCGAGCTCCGTAGGATCATCAATGAGAAGATTTAAAATTTCCCCAATTTCAGTTCCTACAAAAATGAAGTACCTTTCGGAGGATAGGAGATGACATCACATTTAATAACTTCTCGAGTAAAGAAGGTCTCCCTCCGGATCCAAAGTCGGCATCCATCAATACCGGTGAATTGAATCATTTTATAAGACAAAAGCATCGATCTTCCAAAATGAAGTCGCCTCCTTCAAAAGGAGTGAGAGATGGGAAAGAAGTAGAAAGGATGGGATCTAAAGACGGAGTGGGATTGCCACTTTTAGAACTTTCCGAGAACTTCTTGAGCATACTCCTCACATGAAACGTCGAAGACCAGATCGATTCGATTTAACCGATTCAGAATTATTGAAGGAGTAATCTCAAATTTTGACCAACTTTAAAAGATAATGGTCTTCACATTAAATCGATAGAGTTTTATTTCTTGCACCGTAAACAATCAATTACGCTCGAAGACGTCCTTAGAAAAGGTCCCCCCGAAATGAGAGGAACCCGCGGATTGGCATCGTAATCAACGACTACGAAATCAGCCAGATAATGGAACTTCCCCACTTTAACGAAGACATCTTCGGCGACACCTTTTGGTTGAGTAATTGATCGGTCCGCAAGCTCGAGAGTCATTCGAGTGGAGGTAAGTTCGGGAAGAGAAAGCTTTTTCCTTACGAAAGAGGCATAAGATTGATAGCTTGCACAAGAGTCGGCCAAGGCCGAGCATTCCAACATTCCCGTGAAAATCATAAGGTATAAAGAAACTTGCCGGTCCCAAGTTTTTTTGGGCAACATTTTAGGATAACCGCCAAACAATTCTCATTCACCGGTGTTTTGACCGTGTCAAATAGTTTTTCTTTGTTGTTTAGGATACTTTTAAACATTGAAGCAAATTTTGGCATATGAAGAAGAGCATCCGCGAAACTAAGCTCGAAATGTAATTCCTTAAAGATTTCAACAAATTTTGAAGCTAGAATATCATCTTTTTCACGGAGCTTTTGGATTGTATCTCGTGAATGATAAGTATAACGGTTTTAGGCTCAGGAGGCAAACAACGGGCTCATCAATTGGAGGCTTTAAATTTGGACTGACCAGAGGTTAGGATGTTTACGTAAGCTGCGGTTGCACCGTATCCTATGTCCACCACCGGGTTCCCGTTCCACCACCATAGGAAGAGGAGAAAAGGAGGTGGAATTGGAGGTCCATCATATGAAATACCACTTCGGGTGGTGATTACTTTCAAGTCACCCCTCGGGTTAGCAAAGAACGGTGATTGCTCAGGAAAGGAACCCGAGCCCGGATAGAGCGGTTATTCATTTGAAAAAAAACTACTCATACATGTTCTTAATTTCATTCGTTAATTCATTCTTAACTCAGTTACTTGAAAGTAATGTGTTTTTGTCTATTCAACGTATTATCCATCTCTTTCTTTAATTATGTCAACATGTTGGTTATTTGATTTAGCATATTTTCATATATCGTCATTTGTCTTCATGTAGCTCGAGAGATTCATTTTGAAGGTCCAACTTGAGGTGGAGCTTGATAATTCAGGTGAGACCCATTACATATTACTATTCGCTCGGTTCTGGTTAAACCCTTGAATTTGCACATTCGGTCTTGAGCAAAATCGGGTGTCGAAACGTTATTAGCTATAGTCTGTGGGACGATAGACCGGTACATTCCCTGATCGTAGTTTCACTGCGGCGCTGAAACATATCCTTGATAATTGTCTTGATAGCCTAAAAAAGTGATACCAATCTGTGGCAGGAACACTGTCGTAAAGAATGAGCACCGCACAAGTAACACAGAATTCCTCAACAACTTTAAATTTAACGGAAGCTGAGAGCTGGGGTTACAGATGTTGCGTTTAAACATCTGCGGTCATGGTCACAGTCACAGGCACTGGCTAACGAGCCTGCATCTCTGAATAATCAACATTACTGCATTCACTTGAGAAAACAATCATTTTGTTTCTTAAATTATGAACTTTTAGATTTGTTTTCAATAATATTCAACACATCTTGTGCACTTCTTTCCAAGAGATTGCCACCGGCGGCAGAATTCAAAGAATCTTGATCGGATGGGTTTAAACCATTGTAGAAGGTATCGAGTTGATGCAATTCGGTAAAACCGTGATGTGGGCATGCTCGAAGGAGATTTTTGAAACGGTCCCATGCCTCACTAAACGTTTCCTCAAACGTTTGTTGAAAATTTGAGATTTTATTCCGGAGATTTTGTTGTTTTTAAGGGAAGGAAAGAAATGGTTAATAAACTTGGACACAAGATCGTCCCAAGTAAGAATAGAACGAGAAGGTTCTTTGTCGAGCCAAATCCGGGCCGGACCATCGATAGAAAATGGAAAAGCATAAGCTTAATCGATGTCTCAGGCACATCTTTGTACTTCAACGTAGAAGTAATCTTGTTAAAATATTGAATATGAGCATGAGGATCTTCTTTCTCAAAACCAAAGAATTGTTTTGAAGTTACAAGATTGATTAGACTATGCTTGAGTCTCGAATGCACAGCGGGAATGGTGTCCACACGATGTGCCTCATGCATAACCCTCGAGGTTGCAAGCGAGTAATTCCCCTAGTACGTTTGATCGGCCATCGTAACTACGGGAGTCTCTTCAAGAGCGAACGGTTCGACTCTTTGTTTTGAACGTCTACGATTACGACGTTTCGGATTCGTAGAAGTAGGATTCGTAGAAGGTTCACCAACGAATTTTTCGAAGAAGAGCGAGTTTGCATACACTAAGAAAAAATAAGAATTTTTTTTTTTGTAACCGATAATCAAACAAGTGTAAGGTAGCTCTTTAGAAAACGCACAAAGAAGCGGAGGAGCGGGTAAGCGCGAAGCGTTTTAAAAACCTTCTCCTTTCGGGTCGAAGTTCGTAGGATCAACCCTCCTTAAACCTCTCTTAAAGTTTGTAATCTAAAAGTGAGCCGATTTCACAAGTGACACAACGGTTGTTTTTGTTGTTTTACAATTTTTTTGGTTTTTTAAATACTTTAGGAAAAGTATTTTTGATTTTTCTAATAAATCTACGAAAATAAATCGAGAAAAATAAATATTTTTGTTTTTAAAGTTTTATATAAAAGAAAATAAAATGATAACTTCACGAGGAAACGTTTTCAAAACACTAATCTTCAAGCTTCAACGCGATATTCGATACACACTTCCCTAGCAACGGCGCCAAAAATTGGACGATCTCCAAATACGTATATAAGGATAATATCAATAATAGTATAGTAATAAGTATTCCGTAAGGATTTAAGAAGATTACTTTTATCCAAAGTAAAATTCAAAACCTTCCGAGTCGTATCCCGACGAAGTGTGAATTGAGAATCGGTTAAGTTCGTGATCGCGTGCTTTGAATGATTTCAAGGATTTTGATTTTGGATTCTATTTCTACAACTAACATGCAAAAACAAATAAAGGCAAGCTAAAAACGAAAGCAATTAAGATTAAAGCACAAAAACGATAACGGGAATCTAAAAACGCGACTTAATACCTAAACTATTAAAATTTAACCTTAGAACTATTTTTTTTATTTTTTATAAGTCCTAAATGATTAAAAATAATTTTAGAACAAAGAATTAAATATTTTTTATTTTTATTTTATTTATTATGAATTAAAAACTATTTTAATCTAGAAAATTGATTAAAAATACTAAACTAATTCTAAAAATTCTAGAAAAATTATGAAAAATGCTCTAACTATGAAAATAAAAAAAAGAATCCTAAAAAAATAAGAATTTAAAAATTAGCTGAACTAATAAGCAGTAAATACGCTAATAATCCCGAAATAGCAAAACTGAAAAAATACTCTTAAATATTTAATGTGTTGAGGACTTTAAAGAAAAAGTCTCAAGGGCGAGATGGTAAATGAGGTGTGGTTTGAGGTGTGCGTTATAAAAAGAGGACTCAAGGTTCGAACCCTTGTGACCTATTTTGAAAAAAAAAAAAACATTTTTTAAAAATTTTTCTTTTTGAAAAAGCTTCTAACCACTAAAATAAGCACTTTTAACAAAATGACTTTTTGCTAAAAACCAATAATAAGCTAGGAAAAGCTAGAATAAAGTGACAGAATGCTTAAAAGACTTAAAAGCTTAACTACTTAACTGTTTTTACACATAAGCTTCTATAAGCTCAAACTTAGTCCAAATAAGCTATAAAGTCCTTAATCCAAACTTAATAAGCAAAGTTAAACCCAGAATAAGCAATTCCAACAAGCCATAAGCTCAGAAATCCAATTTTAGATTTTTTCTAAAACTGCAATCAAAACAGCCTAAGAATGCACTTTTAAACTACTTTTTAAGCTACTAAACTAATAAGCTAGACCTTAAAACCTAAAAACAGATTAAGTTTGACTTCTAATTAACACATAAAAACTAAAATTAAGAAGTTTTGTTTAGAAAATAAGCTAGAAATAGGACTCAAAAACTGACAGTTTGGCTAAACTATTTTTTTAGATTTTTGAAGTTTGAAAAGTGTTATATGCAGCCCTATGATTAAGCTACTAAAAGCTAATGTAAAAACTCAAAAGCTAAAAACAGATGAAGCTTGATATCCAAAGAACTTATGCTAACAAATTCAGACCCTAAGACAAACTCAATCTAATCTAAATTTACTGATAAAATCTGACTTTTTAAAACTTTGAAAATCTACTTGATAACTATGACAGATTATGACTCAAATACAAATAACCATTTCCTTCTTAACCAAATCTAAACTACTGCATAAGTGACTCATAACAAGCATAAAATTGACACTAACAAGCACCTAATCAATATCTTAACAAATAAGCTTGGTTATCAAACTAATTGACCACAGATTCAAACCATGGATCCTATGAACCTAAAACTTGATATTTCAACTTTAAAAACCAATTTAAACTGACTTTAAGACTCAGATTAAGCATGATAAAACTTCTTCAAGTGACAAAAGAGACCAAGCAGTACTAACTTATGTTAGTACTGCTAGTGCCAAACACCCCTTTTTAAAACATGTTTTTGCATTTTTAAACTAATGTAGTTGTGAAATAGTTAATATCCTATTAAAAACAGATAAGAAATAAGTTTATAAGGCTCATATTAACAATTACCACCACAAATAAGCACTATTTTAATAAGCAGATTTTAAAAGCATATTTTTGTTTTTCAAAACCAAGTTGTGGCCCTAAAAATTAACATAAGCGATAGTACAGATAAAAGAAGCTATAAACTAATTTCAATAAGCAATAATTAAGGCAAATAAGCATAAACAAACAGATATAAGCACAATTAAGCAACTATTAAGCAGAAAATAAGATAATGCATAAATTTAAGCTAAAATATGAAATAGAAAGTGGAACTCACAATTTTCCTTTCTTAAACAGGGATCAAATGCTCAAAAAGCTCCAGTTTATCTAAGATAAGCTGGTGGTGTCCATAAGCCCATCCAGGTCTGGCTTATCATCCAATAAGCTAAGGTAATTTAAGGGAGAGAGCTTTGAGATAAATATCTAAACTCAGGTAAGCTTTTGAAGGCTTAACTAAGTAAGAGCTAGCTTAAGTAGTATTTAAGAGCTTATAGAGCTTATTAGATTAAGATTGAGCTTATTCAAACCATAAGAGCAATAGAGCTTAAAAACATAATAGAAACTAGATTTTAACTAAACAGAATTTTATTGATATTCAAAAGTGAGTACAAGCTTTTAAAAAGGAAAATAACAATAAGCTAAAAATGAAAACAATAAGCTAAAATACTACTAACTTAAGCTAAAATCCTACACCCTCAATCTGTGTGTGGAGGTCTCCTTTTATAGGGGAGAGGAGAACCTTCTAGCCTTCTAGGACACTCCTCATCAATCAATCCAAGCCCCTTAATCAAACCGCCTCAAAATCCTCATCTTTTAAGCCGTTGGATCATGTGCACGTCACAATAGCCAATCAATTTGCTGGGGATTCTATCGTGCTAATTTGAGACGTGTCAGAGGTGTCAGAACATGCTTCTAGCAGGACTCTTGAAGCGAGTTATGGGATTGAATTACCCTGCGTGTGGTGAAAGTGAAAATAGAGGGAACGGGGAGAAGGATAAACAGTAATATTTAACCACGGAGTTATAAGGTGGACTCCTTTGACTGAGTTTTAGTGTTGGGCTTGGTTAATGGTTTTGGGCTAGGATAAGGATTATAGGTTTAATGGATTTAATGAAAGTTATGTTAAGGACTAATGGTGTAATTGGTTAGGACTGATGGTGTTAGTCCCCAAGGACTAACTTTGTAACAAAGTTTTTAGGGTATTTTACGGTTAAAGGATTAACGAGATTAGATTTGGTTAAGACTTAAGATAAATTCGTCTTCGGCTTTGATTTCTCGTACTCTTTCCATTCCCGTGCTCGGTTTTGTTCGTTTTGCTTTAATTTTTGTCCTTTGTGCATAATCCGTTACCTGTAATACACATTCACACAATACAAACGAATAAAATGCAATTTTTTCTGTATTTTGATTGGGTTTCCCCCATTAATTGGTCTTTTTTAGCTCGTTTTATTGAGGTAAAAAGGTATGTGTTTTTAAGCCACAATAACGAAAAGGATTCATATTCCAAAGGCACACCTCTATACATCCCTTGCCAAATGACCAGGGCGGTTTTTACGATGAAGCATATGCGACACTGCCCTCTGGGTACATAGTAAGGAGTTGCAGTGGTACACTTGGGCCAATACCCATAGAATCTCTCTCCTATAATGGTTACAGTAGTATAGCAAAAGCAGCCCCAGTCTTAAGTCCTCATATTATCTACCCTACCATTGATTATCCTTGCGATTCTCCCACATTCCTCTTTATCGCGAGCTTCTTAATTGAACATTTCCTCCACAAAAAGCCATCATCAGTCAGTGCACAAAAAAAAAATCAATATTGCCTTTGTATAGTCTTTGGCTCCGGTAGTTGCCACCAATCCCATACGTATTTATGGAGCAAGTGCCCATACACATACCTCTCAATCATCCTACTCTCAGGAGTTACCAAATGTAGAACTAACCTAGCCAACTCATGAGAAACCTGATCAGTATATAGCGTAGCATAGCCAGCCCCGGCCATGCGTGATTCCATAACGCAGATTTCCAACTTTGATCTCATGACAAGGACAAACAACTCCTTATAAATCATCATAAACTTTAAAAGCATTCCCAATAACATACTAAACAGCAACTTCCAGCTTAGCGAGCGGATCTGAGAGTTCCACCCACGTTACAAGCCTTACCCGCTAGGGAAACAAATGAACCAGCAGTGTATTTCACTTTTGGTCAATACCTAAACAACCACTCATAATCAAGCACAAACCTCCATTTTATCAATCCAAGAGTAAAGAACTACAACAAGCACCAATCCCTTTAACATCATATTCCTAGGATACAAAGCTAAGAACTCCATAAATGAACACCAATCAGGTGCCATTTACTAGCACATTCTAACATTCTCCTCAAACGTTCTCAATAAACCACATTACCATCAGATTCTAACATTTCATCGTTTACTAAAACTGAGCCAACATGGCGGGTTAGAGGATCTGTCAATTGGTTGGTCACTGATCGTTAGAAGGTCGGAGCTCGCCACATTGGCTCCCTCTACATTCCCGATTGTTTCCCTCTACTACACCCTCATTAGCTGCTCATACCTTGGTCATTGTGTCCTTGACCATTTAAATATGACACGCTCAAACATTACTCCCTAGGTCTTCTATCCCTTACCACCTCTACCAACCCTGTACACCCGTTACCCCCTCCAGAATGATTCGGCAGCAGGCCGGCCAAACACTTCGGTCATCACCCTTGGTGGGGGGGGGGGGGGGGGAGGGGGGGGGGGGGGGGGGGGGGGGGGGGGGGGGGGGGGGGGGGGGGATGGGGGGGGGGGGGGAGGGGGCATTATCAACACGAGGAGAACATGTGTCGCAACGTTAAGTAAAGTGGAAGAATCATAAATATATTATATATATAACTATACACATAACACTACCTTACGGTGTCAACATTGATTTGTGTGAACAACATTATTAAGTATGAGTGAGTTGTGATACGCTTATAACTACGTTGGCCACCGTACTTATATTCGCATCCTTTCCCAGTCATATTCAATATTGAGCTCACACATTTCAATGACTGACATAACTAAAGCACCAAACTGCGATCACACAAAAGCATACAAAAGCGGAACACCGCGTACATAGATCCTATACGCAACTAAACGACGGATCGTAGGTTATAGTCTAGGCCAATCCACCTAGTTCTATATAACCTGGCTCTGATTACCAATCTGTCACACCCTGACAAAGGCGGAAACTCGGGAATGTAACATAATGATCAATCATAACACAAGATACAAAATAGAGAAAACTACATTGCATAAACTCCAAGTGCTATGAAGACCATCAACCTTAAACAAACTTAAGTGATGTCCCAAATCGCAACTAAAATCTACAATCTCTTACAATTATTCAAATGCCCACACAGGGGATTAACCAAAACCCAAACTATCCAAGACTTCCAAATTATCTAAACAAAACAACAAGCAAAGTCAAAACTTTCAACAAGAATCCACTCAGGATACTTCCAAAGTCTGCAATCAAAATTCACCAAACCTATTCTTCTTTCACTCACCGAAAAATGATTAAAAAACGTCAACAATAATGATTAGGTGACTTGTATTTGACCTTAGAACCTAAAATGCTATGCTAATGATTTCAACAATGTGCACAATAGTGGCTATAAATAGTGAATATATTGCAAACAATCCAAGACATAGCATCCCCGCTAGACAATCATCATATGTCACTTACGGCCACTAAATTGCCTAATAAAAGAACCAGCTGGAGCCCTAATATTAGGGCAGGATACCTCACACAACTTGGGTAGACGTACCCATCCACTCTAATAATCACACAAATACAGGGTAGGCTTACCCATCCGATCTAATAATCTCACAACACTGGATAGGCGTACCCATCTGATCCAAATAATCATGCATAATATTCACATAGCCGTCAGTAATCACATAGCTTGTCCTAAAAATAAAACCACATTCGCACAATCCAATTCAAAACATTTTCAAAACACAGTTGAAGTATCAATTTCCCCCAAGTAAAAACAATAAAAAGTGTGGGGCAAACGAGAACTCACCTTAAGCAAGTCTTTAGCAAACCAAATCTCAATCACACAAGCAAATGCAACGACGCCCTCGACACGATACTCGTACCCATTTAATTTCCAATTTAAACATCCAATTCCAAAACAATCTTCACTTTTTGATGCATAGCGAACGACCGCAATTCCAAAACCCAACACAAAAAAGAGAGATGATTTATGACTGACATAATTCCATAAATCCTATCAATCTCAATCCCCGTGTAAACAAACTTAAACTATTTAAGAAATAGATAATTAATATAAATAAATATTTAATAATAAATGTTATAAATATCTTTTGACAAGTCCAAACGGATAAACCTTAGTCCACTTCAAAATAATCCTAATACGGTTAAAAATAAAACGATTACCTCATAATAAACACATTAGAGAAGTATCGAGAAAAAAATATAATTAATTAGTCTTTTTAGTGAATTTTATTAAAAAATAAAATAATAAATAATATTTAATTAATTAAAAATCAAAAATCATGTTTTTAATGAAATTTCTAAGTATAAAAATTTTACGAAATTTTTTACATGACGATGGACGCTCAAAGACAATTTTTTCCAAGGTTTCAAACCTTATTTTCAGCAACTTTTCATAATTTCGACCACATTTCGACAACATGTTCAAATTACATCAATCTTTAAACGTTTACAAAACGTTTATTTTTCCAAAAATACCATTCAATAACACGGGTCGTAAATACATTTCCACTTTCAAAAGTCCGACAAAATCCCACACAACATACTAAATATCGCTTTATATTGGCTTTAAGGCCCACAAGTGACCTTTAAGACATTTATAAGTCCAAAATACGATCCAAGTCCAAAATCAATGTCCATTTACATATATAAGTATATACTTATAAGTAAAAATAATCCGGATCACAATAAGCCCTCCCATTAAGCCTTCGGCTTTAAAAAAGACTTATTGGGTCGTTGAGTCCAATAGCCACAAAAATACTATATAAAGCTTGAAAAATTAAGCTAATAAGCTACGTATCGCATTTGGTTACTACCATAAGTCTCAAAAATAGTCTACAACATACGCCATAACACAAAAATAATCAAAATCCCTTTCCTAGGATTTTGAAGAAGTAGGTTCGTCGTGCATATAAAAGTCCAAATAAGCCAAGAAATAGCTTAAAAATAAGCCTGAATAAGCTATACAAGCTACTATCAAAAATAAGCATTCTAGCATCATATATTATTCAACCATCATGACCACGACATTAAAACTACAAAAACCCCTCTTTTTCTTTTTATTCTACACGAACCAAACATACCCTTTTTCTTTCGTTTCGTTTCTAAAAATCGATTTTCACAACGATCAACTTGTACAACTAACATCTATGCATAAAAATAAACCCAAAAGGACAAACGAAATTTTAATTTGAAAATTTACTAGAAAACTCAAAAAGTAGATTTTCGACATGAACCATACAACCCAACGTGTTAGTTTAAGCGAACACCCAAACACATCGTATCAACCCGGAATAAAATCACCGTTCATGATCAAAGGAGTTGGGAAAATTTATGTGAGATTGGTGGTGGTTTAGTGAGGACGAACTCAGACACACACACACTCTTATGTGTGTGTGTTTTTTAAAAATGAAATGATAAGGATTATGAGAAAATATTTCTAGTGGAAGGCATATATGTGTACAACTTTAGACAAAGGGAGCTAAAATTAAGCCTCCTTGTCTCTCTTTCTTGCTATGACCGGCCATGGGATCCAAGGGAGTCTCGGGCCTTTCTTTATAGTCGAGATTACTTAAATACTCGTAAAACTCAACCGTAAAATTACCTCAAAGTTAATTCGCATATTTTATTCACCTTAAAATACTTATTTCCATAACCTAGAGAGTATTACCACACATATATTTCACTTTAAACCCTTTCAAAACTCATTTGGACATTAACGGACGTGTCAGACTCGTTTTTCAGCATTTCTTACAAAGTCACGGGTCAAACCACCCGGAATATAAATAACACAATAATACCTTCCAAAAGGGATTATTAATCACAATAAACCATAATTCATCGTAATTCTCAAAAAATCATCACCGTCAACACGGTACCAAATCTGAATCAACTAGAAAAATCAAGATAGTCAAAGGACTATAAAAATAAAATATTCAGAATAACAAAAAGGGCAAAGGTACTAGTACCGACTAAACTCTTCCTTTCTTATTTTTGGATAAATCTCTTTCCTGATTATGAGACTTTTAGCTTGATATAAAGAGAATAGTATGGGCAGACCACGTCTCATTCTGATTATTCTCTTATGGATTATGATGCTTTCTATTTTGATGTCGATACATATGGAAATAAAGAGTTGTGGCAGTAACCACTAACTCATTCTGATTTTTTTCTCTTCCTGAATATAATTGTTTATCTTGATCTTCGATTGATCCGTTTCCTCAAGCCGAATAAGAGTGATTTCTCACATGAGGCAGTTTGATTCGCCAATGACTCGCTCACATCATATCCCAACCAATGAATCGTTTTTACACTTTGATATTAAGGCCACGCAAGGAGAATTGAGACTGTACTTGTGAAAGAAAATATATCTAAAGATTCAACCAAGGAACTTACGAGTCCTGAGCTTAATGATTTTCCCCTCCTCCTATCCGATTGTGACTCCACTTTTTCTGAAGAATTTTCTGAGATCGATCTTTTAGTCTTATTTCCTTCCAAAAATAAAGACAAAGTTTTCGATCCCGGAATCCGGACCATTCACCGTTGTTCAAGTTTTCCCTTATGGTGCCGTCGAGTTATCTCAAACCGACAGACCAAACTTCAAGGTGAATGGTCATAGACTTAAACATTAGTTTGGAGGGGACATACCATCGATGGTTGTCTCGAATCTCCAAACTTTCCCTATGGACCATTAAATTCGGGGTCGAGTCAGGATCGTGACTTGGTTAACAAAAACAAGCGCTTCGTGGGAGGCAACCCATGTATATCCTTAGTAGTGTATTAGTATAATATTTATTATTAAGTGTGATGTGAGGGGGCTCGCCTCTTCCTTTCTCGTGTTTCGTGTTTTGTGTTTTATGTCCAGGATTGCTCGGAAATTGAAGACTCTCGTGCTCGTGGTTTTGTCCATCGTCCACTCGATCTTTAATCCTTCCATGCTTATATATGGGAATCCGATATCCTAGATCTTATTGATTAACGTTTATCTATTAGCATAATTAATAAAAAGCTTTAGATTCGCGTAGAGACCCCTTAATTTTTAGATTATACCTTGAAATTAGTATGGGGGTGACAGTCTCACATTGAGGACAATGTGTAGTTCTAGTATGGGGGGGGGATCTTTCGATTTGATCTTACTTGCATTTTCCTTGTCTTAGTGACCCCTTTTTGCCCCCAAAATAGCAAAAATATGCTATAATTAAATTTTTCAAAATAGATAAGTGTTTTGACACGTAGTTTTGCCTTTTTGAGAATAAATTTTGACTTGATCGAGCATGTTGCGCTCTAGCTTGCCCCTTAACTTATATAAATTTAAGCTTTTGCTAGTCTTTTATACAAAAAGCTTTAAAACACGAATTCTAGCTTAAAAGAGCTAGTGATTGCAGAAGTTTTCCATGATAGACTTTAACTATGCAAAGCTTGTTTTATTTAAGACTAAGCATTCGCGGATCTTTTTATTAAAGATTTTAAATTTGCGAAGAACGAAAAATGATAGAGTTTTATATAAGTTAGATGCTAAACGTGGAGTAGTTGGATCTCTTTAGAGCTCATAGAGGTTAATTGTGGCTTTTTGCTCCCATCAGCTTAAATTAATGTTTATATTTGTGAATAAATTAAAAGACACTTTGTTTTTGCGATTCTTAGTTTAAATCACTTCGTAGAGATTCCTTCTGGTGAAAGTAAGGTACACATCGAGGTTTTGTCAGTGTTGTGGGGAAATAGGCTACCGATTCCTGACGGCTCGCTACCGTTGTCTAGGTAGTTAAAAGACCACAGGACTTGAAATTTGGCTATAATAATAATTATGTAATAAACCAAAGCCGAAATAAGACCACTACCTCTTGCCGGCTCACAACCGATGTGGTAGTCGTTTAAAGGGTGGATGTAATAATAATAATAATAAAAACTGTGGGCTGATAAAAGTTTACTGCCTTTTACATCCTCACAACCAATGTGGCAGTTTTCTAAATAAGGCACATAGTAATAATCCGAGACTGCTAAAAGTTTGCTGCATCTTGCCGGCTCACAACCGATGTTGCAGCCTTCAAAAAGGTCGAGGAAATTACCGAGGTCGAAATAAGACTACTAGCTCTTGTCGGTTAGGACGCCCGATGTGTCAGCTGTTTAAAGGACCTAGGTTTAATAATGTTGCAATAATAATAAAGCCAAATTTCGACTTCGGGGTTATCTAAATAAAGCCTCCGTCTCTGGACTCGTAGTTGAGTTATTTCAGATGAAATAAAAAGGATAACCCCTAAATCATGCCAAATTAAAACCTTAATGTGGACCTTATTCTCACCATATCGTCTCTTTAAGAAAGGATTTCAAACTAATTATGGTTTAAACCGGGTTTACTTTATATGAATAAGAATTTAATTTATTTTTCACCGATAATAAGAATAAAACCTTTAGAGGATTTAGGAAATAAGGGAGCAGAAAGTAGCTATGCATCCACAATTAGCATTTATGAGTAGTGTTAGCATCTTAACTTGTATTTAACAATGATTTCGTTTTTAAGCTTGGTTTGGGGCGGGTGAAAAATCAAGGACGATGAAGTTATCCTTTTAGTGTTTCTTGTTCCGTGAAGTTATGATATGTATGCATAAAAATGGTAAAACGGGGTGCTTTTCAAAACTAGTAAGTTCTTAATCCCTTTAGATGAACACTTAGCTACTTTTCGAGGTAATTAGTCTAAGGGGGTTGAAATTTTTAGTTTTCTAAGTATGTATTTATGACATTGCATGAGGACACGTCAATAGTTTAGTATGGCGGATTTTGGTATGTGCTTAAATACACATACCTTTTACCTAATAAAATGACCCTAAATAACCTAAAACAGATAAAAAAATACAGTGTATTTGTTTGTATTATGAATTGTGTCTTGCAGGTACCAGATATTTAACAAAGGGACAAAAACAAGGCAAAACGAACAAAACCAAGCACGGGATTGGAAAGGGCGCAAAAAAACCAAAGCCGAAGGTATACCCGTCTTTTATGGACCAACCCGGACCCATTTTATTGGGTCGGGTCAACCCACTAAATTTTAGACTTATATAACCTTAAATCCTAAAACCATTTATAAAACTTAAATCCAAAATCCATTTTTCCTTGGCCTAAGTTTATTACCCAATCCCAACACCCTTTTATCAAACTGGGTCCAA
>BQNB010113143.1:0-10465 GCA_026074375.1 Tanacetum coccineum
AAAAGATATGTACTCGTTTTGTAAGCATGTTAGGGTTTATCCTTGGTCTATAAAAGGATCCTTCTTAACATAGTTAGAGATACGAGCTCAATATATCTCATACAAATCATATCTTAATAGTTAGTAATCTGTAATCACTCAAAACAGATTAATATAAATTGTTATTTAGTTTTTCATTGTTCTTCTTAGTACCTGTGTTAAGATTCCGTATTAACACATAGTATTCATAGTCATTGTTTCTACATAGTCATTTGTATTTATACATCTTGGGTATCATCTTTTATAGGCTGCAAAGATCCATTCAGTTTAACAGGACCTTCATTATTTTCTAAAAATTGACTTTTATGGTTAGGGCATCGAAAATATGATCAAGCACAATGAAAACCCATTTTTTGGTTTTTTTATTTATAGAGTCTGGAATTTGGTCGATACGACGTATCAAGATACTTGGATATGGCGTATCAAGGGTTTCTTAGAGTAGAGACCATGTTCGATATCTTCTAGAATATTTTATTTCTTTATCTTAAATACGGCGTATTGATATCTTCTGGATACGGCATATTGGATTTTGTTCCTTTGTGGTTTCTTGTGAAGTGCAGGCACAAATACGCCGTATCTTCCTTGATGGATATGGCGTATAGGATGTTAGAGTCAGTTTCTTTATATTTCTTCGCTTAAGCTCCAGAATGCGTGTCTTTTAGTTAATCTTTACCAAGTACTCTATAATCACTGTAATTCTCAAATACAAATGATTAAGTAACAATTCTTTACAATAACTATACAAAATGGGTTTATTTACATGGGATAAATGATGCTATAAAAGTGACGTTATTTGATGTCATCACTAACGCGCACATCCATCACAAGAAGCAACATTAAAAGGATCTACAAACTAAGTTTCATGCAATCTTAAGTAAATACTAATAGATCTAGCCTAGCATGGTAAATAAAGAAGAAGAACAAGAATCTATCACAAAACACATATAAGTGATAAGGGATAAATGAACTTCACTTGATTAAATCATGCAATTAAGGTTGTTACAAGAGGGTTTTGACACCCTAAAAACGAGCCAAAAGACTGCTAAAATCGTCTTCTAAAACTAGGGTTCGTCTCCCAAACGTTAAACAATAAAACCTTAAAAACGGATTTGTATATATAGAAAAAGAGGCCCGAAGGCGTCGCATTATATCTCTGACGTCGTCGCCCCGTAGAATCTTCTAGGGTTTCTTTAAGTCGGCTACGTTCTGACGCCGTATTTAAATCTTTAACGCCGTCTTTTGAATAATCCTGACGTCGTCGCTCATGGTTTGCGACGTCGTCTCTAGCTACTGTTAGGAATTTCTTCAAGATAGTTGGTGTAGAGTCGTGGTCTTGTCCGTTTCTTCTCCAATTGAGCCCAAGTCACATGTATTTCCTCTAAAAGCCATCCAAGTGCTAAAAATACAAAAACAAATGATTAAGCACATAATCTAGGCATATTTGTATGATTTAGGGGGTTAAATGACCCCGAAACAGTGTATAAAATGACACCTCATCAAATACCCCTACACTTGGGATTTGCTTGTCCTCAAGCAAATGGGCTTTTATACCTAGACAATAGCAATATTGGGGGCATTTAACCTACTCTTTAAAAGCAGTTTACGACACAACCTTCTAGACCTCGTAATTAAAAGCACGAAAAGCAGATAATAGCACCTCACATAAGTGTTTGGATTCTCTCTTTCTCTCAGGTGTATAATGAATTATAACAATATGGGGAAATGAGAAAATAACACTCATTACCTGTCATAGCATATAAATTACCATAGGCTTGGTAAAGGATCAAACCTCCACCGCTAGGCGCAAGTATTTATCAAAGAGGTCTTTAAGGGTTGTGGGGTGTAGGTGTAAGATAATATAAATAAAAACATAAACGAATGGGATATATTTGGGGGTGACTTTTGGGGTGAGTTTAGGGTGAAAGGGTTAGCTAATTATTTATAAGAATACATGGATTCGGTTGCTAAACCAAAGACTCGGACAAAGATATACAAACTCTACACAACTCTACATCAATATCTTTTTTTTATGTTTTTCTCTTTTTTTTGAATAACATAATACATCATAACTTATGGTTTATAAATACACCCCTACACTTGAGTTTTAGAACTCATAATTACAATCTAACTAATGACCCGAATTGAGGTGGATCAACATAACATGGAGCTTATTGAGCTCTATTAGGGGTAATTAATTACTTCTTCCCTAATTCTTCATAAGATAAATACTACCATGAATCCTAATTCTCACTATGCGGTCTCAGGATGCATCATAAAAGCAAGTTTTAGAATTTAATACACTACCAGTACACTCATATAATTTTAAACCGATGCTAATGCTCAAGAAAATGTGACGAAACCACATATACACATCCATAACGATGGAATAGATACACATGATTGCTCACTTCTTAACTCGAGACAATGTCTCACTTAATAATTTCGGATTAACCAGAAAAAAAATTATGATAACCGTGAAAATGAAGGCTCAAAGGTTTTTAACTTGGGGAGTCCTTACAATAAAAATAAGTGTGAAAGCACGTGTGTGCTGGATAGTTATATATTCAATATGACCATCATAACAATTACTAAGTTTACAACATGTTTAATCAAAGTGCCTATATCATTTAACAAATCCTAGTAACTCCACTATGCGCTTCGGGATTGCATCACAAAAACAAGTTCTAGAATTTAATACACTACCGATACAGCTCATAACTCTAAACGATACCAAATTGGTACCAAAAAGTGACGAATCCCACATATACACATCTGTAACAATGGAATAGATACACACAATTGCTCACTTCTTAACTCGAGAAAGCTAAAGGTAAAATTGTCTTGGGTATCAAAAATGGATACCCAAATTCCTATAGATCTAAAGGCGAACCTCACATTCTTGGGGTGGAATTTTGAGGGGTTTTCTGCTAGTCATATAAATTTCTATCCATGAGACACTATTAATACTCAGTTTTCGTCGGTACTGTCATGATTTTTTTTAAATTTTGGTTAAAATTACCTTTTACGCTATGTTTTGATATATTACCCATCATTTTAAGGACAAAGCAAATGACAATTGAAGGAATAATTTTTAAGGCTTATTTCCTCCTACACTTAAGTTGAACATTATCCCTAATGTTCTTAAAAGTACCTGTAAAACAAATAAAGGGAAAAGAAAACAAGTAAAATAAACTAGTACTCCCCTGGTTTGCTCAATAATGGAGAAAAACATGTGATAACTGATTAAATTGTCTCCAAGTATAATCATCTGGAAACTTCCGAAGAACTTCCAAGCTTCTTATCATCAAATATAACTTGTAAACCAAAGACAAGGACAACTACACCAGGCGTAAAATCTAAGGGATAATGATATATACAACAAAACTTTTTGGGTTGACTCTATGAAAGTAGTAAAGATAGGATGAAAGCAATGATGTAATCATAGGTTTCTGCAGGTTTATAATAAAATTACAAAATTTGGATGTTGTACAAATTATTTTTTGAAAATAATAGAAAATTTTCAAATTTTCACAAGTTTGGAGGCACGACGCCATCAAGAGCAAATCCTGACGCCATCTCCACACACTGTGAAAATTTTACTTTCGTTTTTCTTGAAAAATTTCCTGAACGCAATTCTATTAGTTATTTCTTGCATAAAATACTACATAAAACCTGAGATTAATCATTACAATCATATGACTCGAAACTGACGCGAATTAATCTAAACAAATTATTTTTATATGTTTGAATTGGTTCTTATAAACTGGATATTCCCCCTACACTTATTTTATGCAAAATACATTTGATTGTCAATAAGACAAAGTTAAAAACAAAACAAAGAATGATTACAACATATGTCAAACATAAAAGAATAAACGAGATGTTAGGATCACATAAAGGGACCCGAACAAAGAAGCTTCGGTCACTCGAAGATACAAGACAAAAGTCTAGCTCGAAAGACAATGTTAATTAACGTTTATTATGTATACGGGCCAAGATGTAAAATATATCTATTGGGACTAATTATCCCTATCCGGGTAAGAAGCACTTACTAGTCCGAGTTTGCCAAGGACTAACGGATATATGTCATGTCGAAACTAGTTAGGAGTCTGGTCGGACGCCTGAAGGGCAAGCTTCTTAATAGCATTGTACATTGCTATCATTCAGTATTAAGCATCATAACCATGAGCTTAGTGCAACGCAATGCCTCTTTATGTAAGTTGTATCTCCTTATAACTTTCGCCATACGTTTGATAATCTTACGGTCCACATTCATTACGTTTTAAACCAAACCTAAGATTCCCAACTTTATTTGACGTTAAGCATGTATTTCTCAGGTGATTTTGCAGGATGTTGTTGCTTTAACTTATGTGAAGTCTATTTGCCCGAACCAGTTTACCAGAAATTTATCTATGTCTTTAAATACCGTTGTTGAACTTATTTAAGCTTCCACATTTTAACTTTTGTATCTTTTAAATTTGATCAATGTAAAACTTATTAATATTTTGAATTTATGCAACAGTGTTTATTTTAAACGTACTCTAGAGGTCGGTACTTTATACATTTGTACTTGAGATATGTCATGACGTCAAACGCCGCCGGATAATAAATAGACGGGACCCATTTAAGGGGGGGGGGTGTGAGACAGATGGTAATCAAGAGCCAAGGTATAGAGAACCAGGTATGTGGGGGGGAAAAACTAGGTCTGGACTATAACCAGTATGTGATTATATGTGCCTTACGTGATTTTACATATATGTAATATGTATGTGTACTATGTAATTAAATACTAAGTATAACTAATATTACTATAATTATATTGCATTTCTTTTTGTGGTATTTCATCCGATGGTAGTCATTCACTCATTCTATCTATGCATTCATTTACCAAATCCATTCATTCGTTCATTTATCCATCAGATCGTTATTTTCCGCATCATGCATTTTTGGTATAAAGGATATTATAATAAACCTTATGCTTGTGTCAGGTCCATGGGCTATCTCTTTTATTTTAGTTTCAACTAGATATCGTCTGAGGAGAATGTGGGACATCTACTGGACGAGTTATCTTGTTTGGTACTATCCCTACCACTATCCCTGACACTACACCTTCTGTGATTTCACCTACTACCCATATTGACACCACACCGATACCTACTGTTTCACCCACTATACCACCATCACCCGATTATACACCCGCATCACCTGATTATTCACCTACATCTGTTACGGAGTTTAATCCATCCAAGGATCCGTCATCAGACCATATACCACCACTACCAACTACTTCACCATTTCTTTCATCGACCGATGATTATTCAGACAGTGATATACCTGATACACCTCCATTACCTACCCATGGTACACCATTTACTGAGACTACCCTTTCTACCCAGAGATCACTTGTAGCATCTGGTGCACTTTTCGACGTGAGTCGTGGTTCTTGCACCTGGACAGCCTATTCCTCATGGTCGACCGTACCGCTACCATCTTAATGGGCCGGTACACATAATGACTACGAGGAAGAGGGTTGGACCGTTACCCACTCATCGTCTTGCTGTGAGACATTCAGTTGATTACTCTTCTTCAGATCATATTTCTTTGGATGATTCTTCGAGGGATTCATCATCGAGTTCATCATCAGAGTCTTCTTCGGATTCTTCAACGGATGCTTTATCTGATTTTGCATCTAGTCGTTCATCTTCTGATCATTCATTACCCACACCATCATGGGATATGAGACCTAGTCATCAGTTATGTTTATTGGTACCGAGTATTAATCGTTCATCTGCCGCTATTTCTGAGAGACGATCTCGTATTCTTTCTCTAGGAGTCCTTCTCCGCAAAAGGATAAGATCCCTCCTGCATCATGTACCGTTATCATCACCTAACCCTTGGAAGCACTGTCTTATGTATTCGTGCATACCCTTTACCACACTTAAGAAGATTTAGGAGTCCTAAACATCTCTGGATTTAAAGGGGTATATTCGAAGGATAGTTTTTTGACCATATGTAGTAGAGTGGAGGATTAAGAGTTTGAACATTGAGGATTGATAGTTATGAGTCATCTAGGCATAAGGGACTGATTTAGAGATGATGTTGATGTGTAGGAGTGGAATGATTGATAATTGACCCCCGAGATTCAGTATAGATTGACGCGTTTGATCGCTTATGCGGATGCTCTTAGAGATAGAGGGATTGATGCTAGAGTTGTAGTTGAGGCTATTGATCAAGAGGAGATTAAGACTAGTATGAGAGGCCTAGTTGAGGTTAGACTTGATAGAGTTACTCACCTAGTGGTAGCTGATGATATTCCTGAGCCTGCTCAGGAAGAGGTCACGTATGAGACATTAGGAGATTTAGTTCAAAGGTTTCATGATCATACTAAGGAGATTCCAGTTCCTCGTGTTTAGGTTATTGAGAGTGTCTAGAGGGATCAGGGATACAGGATCGTAGCGACAGGACAACAGAGTGCTGATATGTCAGAGAGGATCGGAGAGCTGGAGCGGGATAATATGAGACTTAGAGACATGATGGATGTTGCGAGTCAGAGAGTTGCCTGGTCACATCATAGGGAGTTGCGTGTTTAGAGGGAGATGAGACGAAATGTTACTATTTTACTACAGTTTACAAATAGTAAATTGAGACATTTGAGTCATTCAATTCCTTATATACCTATCTATTCTAACAAAGCAAACATAAAAATTCTACCACCACAAAAACACACACTTATACTCACATAAAAAACACACTACAGTCGAAGCTCCGCCTATGGTCAACGGTAAAATTCGCTACTCCGGTAAATGTCGCACTTGGAATGTGTGGAAAACTAGAAGGGGGGTTGAATAGTTTACCGCTTTTTAAATTTAAGTTTTATGTATGTTTGTAAAACTTAGATTCGACCTTTTTGTGAATTCAATGCTTGCACAATATGAACAATGTAAATATATGAAATGATAAAGTAAGACAAGAGATAAAAGTAAGAACAATCAAACCACAACGCGAGGATTTATAGTGGTTCGGTAACGAAGCACCTCTTCGCCCTACTCCACTCCCCGAGCACCAAACTCGAGAGTTTTCTTCACTATGTCAACAAACTCCCTTATGGCGGAGAAAACCGTACACAACGTTGCTTATATCAATTTACGATACTAAGCTAAATGTCGAGTTCTAATCTTAGCTAGAACCAATCTATCACAACACAACTTCACGACTTGTTCACGACTTCACAACTTCACGACTTCTTCACAACTTCACAACTTCTTCACAACTTCACGACTTCTTTAAAACTTCATGACTTCTTCACAACTTCACGACTTCTTTAAAACTTCACCACAATATAATTCACAACTACTACATTACTTGGTAGATCCAACGATTCTAAACTCTATACTTACAAAGATCACCAAGATCTAGCTACTACACACAACTACAAGATATACAATTGATTTACAAATATGTGATATGAATGCAACAAGATTGCTATGCACACTAAGGTGTAATACTTCTTCACTTGATGATGGAAGTATTCTTCTCTTGCACTTGAGGAATATAGCTTGGATCACTTGGAAACAAAGCTTTATGATTAAATGATCAAAGGATTTTAGAGAGGATAAGTGGGCTGTTTTGAGCAGAAAGAATAAGTGCAAAAGGTGAGAAAAATGTTGGGGAATAGTCCAGTATTTATAGGACAAAAAGGAGGAGCGGGGTCTATGGCCGGCCCCCTTAAATAGGGTGTCGGCCCCCTTAAAATTAAGGGGGCCGCCTATGTAATTAAGGGGCCGCCTATGTAATTAAGGGGCCGCCCCTTATTCAGACGCTCCCTTTTTGTCCTATTCAGGGGAGGTGTTTACTGGACCATTTCTAGCCGTTTTAGGTCCGAAAATTTGAACTTCAAAATATTTATTTTGAATAAAATATTTCTTTTTTTTTTTTTTTTTTTTTTTTTTTTTTATTTTTTTTTTTTTTTTTTCTTTTAAATGTAAAAAATATTTTGTGATGTTTATAAAAAGTTTACAACATTTTATAAAAGTTTCCTTTGATCATAAAATGCATCAAGCATTTGTTTATTCATACCTTGGAGTGATATAAGTTTGAAATGAATATTTACTACTAAATACTTGTTTACGTTGAACGTTTTTATATTTTGTGATTATCAAAACGTAAAGATGTGAAAAAATATTATTAATGTTTTTAGGCATTATATTTTATCAACAATCTCCCCCTTTTTGATGATTACAAAATTTAAACTCATTAAATATAAAATTATTTTTAAACAAGTATTTAGTGAGTTTTATGTCATTTCTCCCCCTTTTTGTAGAATCAAAAAGGCATCGTCGAGGATTGCTAGTAAAATCGACGGAATAAATGCTCCCCCTTGATGTGTGCTCCCCCTCGTTCGAGGGCACCAAGGAATCGAGCTATGGTTTCTTGGCTACAAAAACGAGTTAGAACAATACAAATATTTCTAACATGTAGCAAGGAAGAAAAATATGACATACAACCAACAATGATCATTCATTAAAATTAAAGTAGTGTGTGAAACACACTTATGCATACATAAGGAAAATAACATGCTAACATACATGAAATTAAAAGTACAAAAGTCCTATAACTAGTAAAGCTCCATAGGACTTGCATGCAAAATGGTAGAGGATCAATTATTTGAGAGACTAAACATAGAGCATGTTTAGTTTGGGGATGATGGTGGAGGTGGTGTGATGATGATTGGTGGTTGTGAGAGCATGTGTTCAATATATGAAAACATATAGTGAAGTTCATCACTTAACCCGAAAATGAGGGTTCGGTTGTGGATACAACAAAGGCATGAGTTACCATGTGCTTCAAGGAAATTCCAAGGGATAGGATGTGCAATGATAGGTGGTGAAGGTGATGGAGTATCAAATTGGACATCAAGTGGGGTATTTGGGGAAAGAGTGAGAGTGATGTCCATTGATGCATTATCTTGAGTTGGAAGTTGTGGAAAAACTCTTGGAGGAGGAGATGTTGATGGGTTCAAGTAACCATTTGGTGAGGGTGATGTTGATGATGTTGGTGATTTGGGTATGTAATCAATTGAAGATGAAGAAGTGTCTTTTGTTGATGGTGTTTTGGAGGGTGCATTAGGAGCACTAGGTGATGAATTTAGAAGTTTGGGTGATGGAGTTTTTGTGTCATCTTGGGTTAAATCCACAAACAATTGTTTTGGTGGAATGATGTTGATTTTTGGTCTTTTGGAGACCTTGGAAATGGAAGCTCTAGTGGAGGCCATGAATGTGTATGGTTGTTGATGATGAGTGAAGGAGATGGTGAATTGGTGTTATGCATTTGGAGGGAATTTATGGGAAGAGATTTGTTTGAAAATGGAATGAATTTGGATAAGTTTAGGGAATTCTAAATGTTGTTCAAGCATTCTGGGTAAAGATAGCTGATACTAGGTAAAAGAAGGCAAAAAGCAGTGAAAAATACTGTTTTACCCGTGAAGGGCTAAGGGCGGTCCCTTTAAAATTAAGGGGGCCAGACCTTATGAAATTAAAGAGGGCAGACCCTACTGGATGGTTTCCAATTTCTTCCTTAGAAAGTGAATATTTTTCTCTTAGGTTTTGTGGAGGGTAATTTGTTTGGTGGTTAATTTGCAGCAAGAACTTAGAGATGTATAAGCATAATTTATTCTTATAACATATATAAACACATTAAATCATGAAACCAAATTGACATAACTAGTGATTTAATAAAACAACTATATGTATTTAAGGCATCATAGCAAAAAAGTACCTGGAAAGATAACCAACATATAAGTTCTTTCCGAATTTTAGGATGATCACCATACAAGTTGTTAATAAAAGACACATAAATCAACGTTAAAAATTGCTTAAATACATTTAGCATCTTAGTTCACTAACTTCTTTTTTTTTTTTTTTTCACTACATCAAGCTCACTTCACTCCTATGTCTTCATTTCTTCTTCTTGCTAAACATTCCTTTTAGTGCCTTTCCAAATGATTTGAAACCTCCGTGCATCTCCTTATGCATTTGTTGCATTTGGTTGAGCAAGGCGGTTTGTCGTTCAAAGAGAGTTTCATCGGTTCGTTTAGAAGCGGAAGGCATTTAATAGATTTGGTAGTTGAGAGGATCAAGAGAGTTAAGATAGGTGGTAGGAGATGGAGTACTTGCACGAGAAGTTTTGACATCATCATCATTATCATCATGTTGATGAGATGACATGCCTTGATGGTGAGAAGATGAAGAAGAGACGGAATGGCGTGCCTTGCCATGATCACTTCAAGGTCGTCGAGTTTGTTTAAGAGCAAGAGGACGCATGACTCAATCAACAATGCCATAAATGCCATTGTCGAGATGAGGATATTCTTCCATGATATATCGATAAAGACGAGTCAGGAACATGCCATATGGAAGATTTGTAGTTG